>PVJN01009647.1:0-60226 GCA_004026805.1 Lasiurus borealis | reverse complement strand
TCTCAGTATAGCTTATCCAACTGTTCCCGGTTGTCATTAATGTGGTCAATTTGTCTCCGAATTAGACAGTTCACAGCCTGAGCACCAGACCCAATCATCTTCCCTTGGATGTATTGGTTTTACCAAGCAGGAGACCTTTCTAATGCTTCTCTCTGAAGAAACTTCGAGCACTTTCATCTTGGCAGGAGCAGGCTGGGTTTAGTCTCTGAAAAGAAATCTGCTGAGATGCTGATAATGGCGTTGCCATCAGTAAAATTAGCCTTTCACTTAATTAATGAAGTGAGTTCCCCTCACCCCCCCGTGTCACCAAGGATTAAGATCTCTCGTCCCTTGTTTTAATTGGAGATTTAAAATACGTTTCCATCGCAATGCATTAGCCCTGAGCTCCCCCACCTCCCCAAATTGCGCTTCCTGTTTGAAAAGCCGATTACATGGCCTCCTTGCTGATTGGCTGGAGGCCTCTCCAACTTCTTGGCTGTTGGCCATTAACACCCTGGCCGGAAGTGCTGACAGAGTGATGAAGGGATTTACACCCTCCGGTGTCTGTATTCAGAACAAGGACAAACAGTATGTGGTCTTGTCAGCGGATAATGCAATTTAAAGATATGATTTCTCTCTCCACAGGTGCATTTGTCACTGAAAATTAGCAGGGAGCTGGGTGTGAATAATAAGGCATCTTGTCTGATGAGTTTGAATCACATTAAAGTTCTGTATTCTGGACAAGCTTATGATTTCTAGACTATTATCATTTCTCTTGATGATGGAACTGAAGCCATCTTATTTTTTTTAGACCTAAATTCACTTGAAAAATTTAGTGGAAAGGATGTGTGGAAAAAGTGTTATGTTTTATAAATGGAAACCACATACATGTGTAATAAAGGTGAAAATCTCCTGTTAATTATTTGAATTTTTTAAGATAAAAATCACCCTTTAACAACAAAGAACAAGTCACCATGATAATATGATTGCTTTGCCCAAATTTAATAGTTAAATATATCTCTGCCAAGATAAATGTGAGGTAGATGTGTGTTATGCATATATAAACTCACTGGAAATAGAGGTATGTGTATATTTGACTACAGTTGTGCATAGATAACTATACACTCGCACAGATACCTATATATGTGTCTGCATTTGCATCTACACACACATATACAAACACTGCTCTTCCAAGTTTATGCTCTAGCAATGGGACCATGCTTTTTCTTAAGAACCACTTCTCAATACTTCAATACTTCTTTTTACATCCATAGGTCAGAAGATCATAAACTTGGAAGTCATTTTGTTGGTGCTTCTTTAAAAAGTGTATAAGGTCTCTGATATTGAGGCTGAAAGCTATTCTGAAGAGATATTTTACTTCCAGCTGCATACACGTGTAACACAGTTGGCTCCCTTAGAAGCAGGGGAGAATTTTATCTGACTGCCTCCACATGGCCTTTCCATTTCCCTCCTCTGTTCAAGTATCGGACAATCCAACTGGGCCAGGAGAAGGATTCTATAACTAAACGATTTTCATGAAGGATGCTTTACCCTTCTCCAATTTACTGACATCCTTCTGCAGGAGAATAATACCTAGGGACCAAGTACACAAAAAGATCAGTTGGAATAAATGATGAGTTCAGACTCTCGTGGTGGGCATTGATCCAGGTGAGTATGAAACTCTTACCAAACTATGAACTTTGAGACCAGACCATTCCCTCATGCACACCTCATTATACCAGGTATTTTTGCTTCCTCTGGGTCAAGCTACCCCACATTTTCCTAATTCTTTAAAAAGTTTTGATTCTATCAAGATCTCTCCAAAAAGAGAGGATACGGAAATCACACAAGTTCACCCGTGAAGCAGAAATATTTTGCTTTTTCATTTTTATTGTGGGAACGCCTAGCATGCAAATGTGTTTTATTAGCTTCCATTTTCTCCCAGTAGGTACTTCCAAATGAAAATGAAAATTAAATAGATTCACCAGAAGTCTTTAATCAAAGTTATTATTTCTGCTGGGATTTCTTGATTATCATATTACTGAATTGATTTTATAGGGGAGGAGAAAGAAACTAAAATTCGGAGAGGAAAAAACTGGAATCCTTGTGCTCTATTTGATGTGGGTCTTGGCTATGAGCAAATGGAGGTGAATCAGCTAAATACTGAAATACAGGCTTCGAGCTGGCACTGCTCTCTCTGCTGCCTCCTTCTATTGAAATGGTGCTCCATTTAGGTTTCTCCTTTCTTCGGTCTCTGTCTACAAATTCTAAGTGTAGGACTCAGCGCATATTTACGACAGAAAAGACAGTCATTCATTTTTAGAGGATGTTGGTCCTTGGATCAAAATGGGAGTAAAAATCATTGCCAGTGAATTTCAGTAGGAAGTTTTGCCGAAGTGCAAAGACTAGACTTCGCCCATATATACCGTATTTTCCGGTATATAAGACAATATTTTAACCCAGGAAAATCTTCTCAAAAGTCAGGGGCCATATATTTTTTTTTTTTGGTGTAGTGTTCCTTATATGAATATATCACAACTTATTATGATGTCTTATAGGGTGGGTATATCCCATACTCTATATTTTAACTGGAAAAGTTGGGGGTTGTCTTATATGCCCAGTCATCTTATACACTGGAAAATATGGTACTCTGCCTTACGCAGTGTCCAATGTAGGGCAGAGCAAAAGGACGTTTACAGCTGCAATACACATACATCATACAATAGTTAACAGATCATAGAAGAAGAAACATGTGTTTTAAACTCACAATGGTAAACCTACATTTGCCAACCTCTGTATGTATTCATTCAGTATTACTGGTAAGAAGAAAAATTTGCCCTTAGTTTAAAGATGGAATGGTAGATTATGATGTCACCTTCTGAATAATATGCTCAAGTAAAAGTTTGAAACATCCTTACCCCAATAGACTCTTGATTTAATGACCTTGGACACCAATAGGAAAATTTCTTGCTAAGTGTTTGGGATATGGGCTTCCCTGGTAGTGGGTCTTTGATATGATTCATTCGGAAAACAGGCTGGATGTGAATCTCATCCAATGCCAGGCCCAGATAGCCCCCACGGAGCAGTAAAACTTGTGTAGTCAAAGCTCGTGACGTCTGATGAAATTAGAGACCTGCCAGGCTCCCTCAGGCGGTAGAAAAAGCAGTTGCAGGGATCGCTTAGTGCTTCCCCCATGTTGGCTACCAGGGGCTCCAAGGCCATGATGAAAAAGGGTGATTTCGAAAATCTTGAATGACTCCAGGGACTTGAAGACTAGAAATCTAGCGAGGCGACTTGGGGAGATTGTGACAGACCAGCATTTAAACAGGCTCTTGGTAACCCAGAGATTACGGGGGTCACAAAATGATCCCTTGCTAACGAGTTGTGTGTAAAATTAGTCTTCAGGAATCTGGGAGATGGCCAGTTCGTTACAGCATTTACATGGGACAAACCCCAAAGACGATGCTGCTGAAGACATATCTTCCTGACATTTTGTTGTTGTTTTTGCTTCTGAGAGGAGTGCACTGTTTGCTCCTCATGCTCCTAATCTCGCAGGTAGACAAACTGTGTGATGTGCACAGCTTTCCTCCTCCGGTCACACTGCTCCTCTGACATCCTTCTCATGGTCAATTAATGGGCCCCGTGGATGGTTCTTATACCCTGTTTCCCCAAAAGTAAGGCACCCCCCGAAAATAAGACCTACTTCCAGTTTTGCCTTTCGCTGTCATATAAGGCCTTCCCCCGAAAATAAGAAAATAAGACCTCCCTGATAATATGGCCTCCCCCGTACATAAGGCCTCCCTGGAATATAAGGTCCCTGAAGCTACCATCAGGCGTCTGACTCCTGATTTAAAGAGACCTTGCATTGCTTGAACAGCTCCGGCTGTGCTGTGGCCCATCAGGGAGCTGGTTTGTGATGACAACTACTACTGTACCATAGACAGGTCATTAATTTTTTTTCTTTCTTTCTTTTTTTTTTTTGTTCAACAATAAATGTGTACCATATTCTTCTTCGTGGAAAAATAAGACATCCCCTGAAAATAAGACCTAGCACATCTTTGGGAGCAAACATTAATAGAAGACACTGGCTGATTTTCGGGGAAACAGGGTAATCATACACACTGGGCAAGTGTGGCTGCCCCCCCTCCCCTACTCCCCTAGGCACACTAACCAAATGTGTTTTGCCTCACCATTCCAAGCCACTGCTCTCCAGCCTATCAGCCCATCACCTAGGAGTCTGTAATTTTTCCACTGAAAATTACAAAACTAAACCTCAAACAAAAACCTTTACACAAGAAAGAAATGGAAATGCCAACTCTCAGAGGGGCAGACAGACATACATGTGCTTATAACGAATTCTCGATATCGTGTATTGGTCCTCTGGCTACTGAGAGGCACCGAATCCAGAGAAGGTCTCTTTGGATTAGCTCTCTCCTCTTTCCTGGGACTAACTTGAGAATTAAAGGGGGAGAGGGGTCACCACGATCTGGCTTGGAAGGGACCCCACTTCCCTGGGGAGCAAGCAAGGCAGTCCCAGCAGCTCTCCGGGGGCCATCTTCATAAAATATCACCTCGTTTGCTGAATACAAAGAAGCCAGGCGTCATTCCAACCCCCGAGTCTGTCCCCCCATTGATAAGCCTCCTTTTATTCAATGAATTTAAATTCCCTGATAATTAGACGTTCCAGAGGAGGCGATGCGGATCCCGATAGTCTGACCCAGAGGCGGAGGGCAAAGCAGAAGGATGCGCCGTTGTCAGATGAGAGTTTCCAGGAAGGGAATTCTGTGAGGCCCTGAGTGGAGGAGAAGTCTCCCGAGAGGCAGGAAGTCTTGGCATCCATCCGGATTGTGAAAAGCTTTCCTTCCACTTCTGCTTCGAAAGCAAAATCGTTTTGAATTATAGGCCTCGGAGAGCAGGGTGCAGGGTGAAGACAGTCAAAATTTCCGACTGACAGGGTCTGATGGGAAGATCTCTCCCAGGCCGTGCGGTACCTGGGTGCGAGGAGACTATTGTTCTCGTGATTTCAATTCTCCCACGCTGGCTCTCCCTGCAGACTGAGCAGCTTTCATTCATTGCCATGGCGATCTGGTACCCCATTTGTTTAGCATCACAAAGGCAAACCCCAAGTGGAAAACGTTGGCTGCTTTTGTTGTTAAGGTGTCCACTGCCCTAGCGACAGTTAACGGTTTGGCTGTCCTTTGCTCCTGAGGAAACAGGCAGTGGCCAGCACTGATGGATGGCTCAGCCTCGGCCCAGGCGGTCCCGGACGGGCAGGGGCTGGCTCTGAGGTGCTGATAACTTTGTTCCTGGCGAGAGTGATTGGAAGGAGGATGGGGAAATCTCATTCTGAGTGGACGTCTCTGGTCCACAGTTGAAATGTATGGGGCTTAGATAAAATTGTCAGGGATGCATGAGGCGTCTCTTTTCCAGTGAAAGGCTGGAGGGTTGCCATTTCTGTAGCCTCAGCTGCTTTTTTTTTTTTTTTTTACTTTTCATGAAGAAACCCCTGTTTTCTCCCCTCTTTCTGCTCCCTCACTTTGTGGTCTCTCCTAGAACCCCCAATGGTTAGGGTCTGAGATATTTTCCTAAACTAGGCATCTTACCAATAATACATTTTTTTCCCATCCAACATGTATTTGATGGAGAATTATATGCCATGTACTACACTACGAGTAAGTCCTCACAGTACAGAATCCAATAGACCCAGCCCTGCTTTGGTATAACTTATAGATTAGCTGGATGATGGCTATTAAAGTAATTGATTACAATTGATTACAATTGAAATAAGTGCTACAAAGGAGATATCCAGGAACAATTGGTTCTATCTGTGTTTGAGGACGTATCTCCAGGAAAGGGAGGGTTCTGATACTGTGATGGCGTTATTAAACCCCAGGTATTCAAGCGCTGTGTTATTGGAGAGCCGAAAATAAAATATTCTCTCCTTGCATGGGTAGTTAGTAAATGTTCTAGAAAAGGACTTGGGCTTATAGCTGTTCCACAGCCGTGAGAAACGTTTAGCAAAGTCACATATATAAATAGACAGACAATTATACTAGTACATGAATCATTTAGAGTTCAAATTAGTATTGGAGAATAACTGAAGGATCTCTTACAGAAATCAAAATACACAGGGTGACATCCATTTCTCCATGGTGTGCCCATCATGGCTACACAGTGGTACCTCGAGATACGAGTTTAATTTGTTCCGTGACCGTGAGGCGTGGGAAACTATGAGACGCTCGAGTCGAGATAAACTGGTGGGTGGGTCGTGTGCAGCCGGGTGATCTGCGCGATGACTCCTATCTCAAATGTTGCTCGTATTTCAAAGCAAAAATAGCTCGCTCGACGGCTCGTATCTCAAAAATCTCGTATGTTAGGGCACTCGCATCTCGAGGTCCCACTCTACATTGCCTCTCACAGTGCCTAACGCTTACTGTCCAACCATAATCAGGAGAGTTGGCATCAATAAAATTACTGAGACTGAAGCCTAGACACTTTGACGGACTATTAGTCACTTATAAAATTCAAATAAGTCTTTGTGTTTCTCATTCCTATCACAGAGGATACACGGAGCTGCGATGTATGTCTGATTTTTCCATCTGTAAAACCACATGTTCTTTTATGTGAATGGCTCCTGAACGCATCCTCATTAGGTGCTGGGTATGCTGTATTTTCTGGCATATAGATAACTTTTTAACCCAGGAAAATCTTGTCTGGGGTCGTCTTATATGCCGGGTGTCATCTTCTAGGGCAGGTATATCCCAAAACTCTATATTTAAACTGGAAAAGTTGGGGGGTCGTCTTATATGCCCAGTTATCTTACACGCTGGAAAACATGTAGTTAATCCCTGGGTGTGCAGATAGTGTGTACACTGTACGGTGGCTGTTATAGGACACTTCCAGCAAGTCCAGGTATTTCCGATCTAAAGCAGGCATAGCATCCTGAGGGCAGGGACCTTGACTCCAACTCATTCTTAAAAACAGCCTTCCACAAGGTAAACCAAGAAAGATCTCCAGGCCTGGTGTGGCTCCGTGTTTGAGCATCAATCTATGAACCAGGAGGTCACAGTTCAATTCCCGGTCAGGGCACATGCCCAGCCAATGGGTTTGATTCTCAGTGGGGGTTGTACAGGAGGCAACCCATCAATGATTCTCTCATCATTGGTGTTTCTATTTCTCTCTTCCTCTCTCTCTCTCAAAACTCCACGAAAACACTAAAAAACATGTTTGTGTGCTATTTTAAAAAAAATATATTGATGATTTTTTACAGAGAGGAAGGGAGAAGGATAGAGAGTCAGAAACATCGATGAGAGAGGGACATCAATCAGCCGCCTCCTGCACGGCCCACAGTGGAGATGTGCCCACAAGCAAGGTACATCCCCCCGACCAGAATCAAACCTGGGACCTTTCAGTCCACAAGCTGACGCTCTACCCACTGAGCCAAACCTGTTTCGGCTGTGTGCTATTTTTAATAATACAGTCCTATAGGCTGAAGTTTGCCTATAAGGCAATCTAGAGATAAGGCACTTATTAAATAACCATTTTTACTTGGCGCTGTGCTGATATACTTCGAGCAGGAGTGGGAAGATACTGATATATAAAAGAAATTCCTCTGGAGATATTTTCAGTTAGTTTGGGGAAATAAGGTGTTTTAGGAAGTGGAATAATTCAGTCCCGAAGCTTACGTTCCTCAACATTCATGCATAATGTAAAGCTTTGAATCAGTTTTGCTCCCATTCTGGTCCCATCTGTACTGTGAAGACAATAATATGGGAAGAGCTGTTTTGAGGGTTAAATGAGACTGTTTAGAAAGGAGTTTAGAAGAGGAAAAAGTTAACACTGAGGCCTTGTGCAAAGCCACCCAGCTGCTTACACGGTAAAGCAGGGAAGTGACCCCAGGAATGTTCATCCCCAAATGCCATGGAACATTCTGGAAAGTGAGGCAACATATTCAAACGTTGGGATGTTTGCAGTGCTTTATTTAAATATTTAGAGTCATGTCGAACCTCGATAAATATTTATGCGTTTCTTTTAGTAGATATTTTATATTCTCTGTGTGCACACAATACCAAAAATATACATACACAAACATATAAATAGTCCTCAGACTTTTTAAAAAAATATATTTTATTGATTTTTTACAGAGAGGAAGGGAGAGGGATAGAAAGTCAGAAACATCGATGAGAGAGAAACATCGATCAGCCGCCTCCTGCACACCCCACAGTGGAGATGTGCCCGCAAGCAAGGTACATGCCCCCGACCGGAATCGAACCTGGGACCCTTCAGTCCGAAGGCCGACGCTCTATCCACTGAGCCAAACTGGTCTCGGCTCAGACTTTTTTTTTTTATGCACTCAACTATTTCATGTTATCTGTGAGGGACATAGACATTCCAAGGGTTGAGAGATGATCTCTAATAGCAATCCTAGAGGAATGGACATTTTTTGACTTAATATCTTAAGAATGACTGCGGTTTTGATAGGTAGATATATATTAGGGGAGAAGATATATTTCTTTGGAGGAAGTAGCATGAGAGTTAAGTCAAGGGAAAGCCATGAGTAGGGCAGAGGGAGGTCCACTATAATAATAATAATTGGAGAATTATTTTGGAGGAGTTATGGAGATGAGCCGAGAAGATGCATTGTGCTAGAATTCTGGGGTACCAGAATTAGGGGTGTAAAACAATGCTAGAAATGTGTTGGAACATCAGAATTTCCAGAGCAAAACAAAAACTTGCGTGATTTAGGGACACTGACCTTTTGATGATGTTTGAGTGGAATTGGGGAAGAAACGCGTAGAGATAGGTAAACCATTTGGACTGTGATCACAGGGGTTCAGATGAGATTTCATGAGCCTGAACCCCGCTGTTCTCATGCACAGGCAGGCTCTTGTTGAGCAGGCAGCTGTTTTTCATGAGGATCTATTAAAATTATGTCTGTATCTACCTATGAACAAAACCCAGAGATTGTTCACATTGCATTAGAGCATTAAATGACTCTCCTGACGACACCGCATTTCATTCTTATGAGTTACAGTGAGTTTAGTATTCATTACCGGGTGCTCATACTCATGCCTTGAAAATATACTACTAACGTGATAGCCTATAACTTCTCCTTTTAATGCTATTGCTGGTTTGTACAACAGTGAAGATGTGAATGCTACAATATCGGGAGCATTAATTCTAGTCATAAACTTAGAATTGCTTTTGGATGTGCAGGGTTTCCTCTGTACAGACAAAGAGAAAAACTACAGATCATACTTAACCATTTCTCACTCTGCTGAATAATCAATTATCTGCCGTTTTCAAACATTACATTGATACATTTTAAATAGGAGGCATTTCTGACCCCTGTTTATTACGGTCTGAAATCAGCAAAGAATGCATATGCAATATGCATTGAATAAACATGTGGGCTAGTACCTGGTTTCATTAAGTTTAATTATATTAATACACAGTTTTGGGTCATGTATGATTCTTCTGGCTAGCAGAAATTGACAGAAAGGAACCAATTGTTGAGTATCATGTTGAATTACCCTTTCATTTTAGATTTTATTCTATTTCTAGAAATTTGCAAGTGAACATTTTGAATGCCACCAGCATTCAGATGTAAAATAGATATTAAAATTTTATCTAATATGCATAACTTATATAGGACCATACATCCATACATCTGGATATGCAAAAGTATTCAGATATTTTCTCAGTTTACGGATGCTGTATAAAAATATGTAATTTGTACATGTAAGTACATTATTCCCAACTACATTTCCTTAGTTACCAAATGAAATATTAGGGATGAAGACCATTATAAAATTATGATGTCTTGACCTAGACCATTTTGCCTTTGCTCTTTTCACTCCAAAATATCCATCATATTGTAGGGAAAGTTAGGTTTGTGAAAATCAACAGATCCAAAATAAAACCAACATTATTTAAAACTGTATATATTAGAATTTGTTACTGACTAAATATTGACTAAATAAAATTTAAACCTGCCAAAACCGGTTTGGCTCAATGGATTGAGCGTCCACCTGTGGACTGAAAGGTCCCAGGTTCAATTTCGGTCAAGGGCATGTACCTTGGTTGTGGGCACACCTCCAGTAGGGGGCGTGCAGGAGGCAGCTGATAGATGTCTCTCTCTCATCGATGTTTCTAACTCTCTATCCCTCTCCCTTCCTCTCTGTGAAAAATCAATAAAATATATTAAAAAATTAATCCTAAGCCTACCTAGCAAATTTTGAGTTAGTTAAAATAAATCTATAAAATAGCAATCAATTGCATAAAATAGGATCCGCAAACCTGGATGTGAACCTCAAAATTGTTGCATGAATCAAACTTTATCTGAAATGCACATACCATGAACAAAATTTTGAGTAAGATTAAAATGAAAATAGAAATACCGTAATATAACTGTGATGATAAGCTCATGAATCAATGAATTAGGATTATTTATTTGAGGTTACTCTAACAATAAAATGCATCTATCAGTAATGACATAGTTCATATAATAATGTTTATCTGCAATTTAAAGGTAGTTCTTATGGTCAAAGCTTTAGGCTCACAATTATCTGTTCAAAAAAGGGGTTTCAGAGGGCAGATTACAACATCGCCTACCCTTTCACGATATAACATCATGATGAAGGAAGCTTCTTTAGCAAGACTTGTGCTCAGAGAAGGCCAGTTGGCTGGTTTATATTTTTATTGATTTTTCACTTCCGCCTATATTTTCTTTTTTAAAATTCTTTATGGTCGAAATTATATATGTCCCCCTTTAACCCCTTATTGACCCTCTCTAGCTTTAGCATTTTTTGTCTCTACCACAACCCTAACTATGACAAACACAGATGCATACTGGCCTTAAGCCATTAGCCCGTAACTGTGTGTTCTGTTACTATAATCCAGCGGTTCTCAACCTTCCTAATGCCACGACCCTTTAATACAGCTCCTCATGTTGTGGTGACCCCCAACCATACTTCATAACTGTAATTTCGCTATTGTTATGAATTATAATGTAAATACCTGTGTTTTCCGATGGTCTTAGGTGACCCCTGTGAAAGTGTCATTCGACCCCCAAAGGGGTCGCGACCCACAGGTTGAGAACCGCTGCTATAATCAGAGATTAACATCACCCATGTTTTTTTCTTGAAGCTGCCCTAGGTTATGCCACATGACTAGCTCATCCTAATCGCATCATTGAACAGTTCTTTGTTCAAAGTGGGATATTGGAATGAGCACAGGACTGCCATAAAAAAGAAGCAAGTCTCCTTCTTTTACACGTTAGGCAATGGAGGTGCAGAAAAGTGAAATTTCAGAAATAAATTTATTTCTCAACTGGGGCATTTATTTCTGAAATTTCACTTTCCTGCATCTCCATTTCCTAATGTGTAAAGTGAGGATGATCCTGTCCGATCTGTTTATTTTCCAGGGCTGTTTTATTCACCAATAACAGCAGAACAGTAAACTTCTAGAGATTAACGGCCACATCGTGATTGTATTTTAGCTCCAGAAACTTCTGTCGCGCCAGGCACCTACTGTGACAAAATGAGAAAACAAATGAGATGAAATAGGAGGGAATCCTTTGTAAAGTAGAGTTTTGGGCACAGAATGCCAATGCGATTGTTTTTATCGGCGAGACTGTGGCATCTCCTCTGACAGATGTGTCCTTCCCTCTCTGCCTGTCCCACAGGGCCGCTGAGGTTTCTCTCGCAGACGGAGTCGGTCACGGCCTTCGTGGGGGACACGGTGTTGCTCAAGTGCGAGGTCATCGGCGAGCCCATGCCCACCGTCCACTGGCAGAAGAACCAGCAGGACCTGGCCCCGGGCCCGGGGGACCCCCGGGTGGTGGCCCTGCCCTCCGGCGCCCTGCAGATCAGCAAGCTGCAGCCCGGGGACACGGGCATCTACCGGTGCGTGGCCCGCAACCCCGCCAGCTCGAGGGCAGGGAACGAAGCTGAAGTGCGGATCTTATCAGGTATCGCAATACTTTCTTTTTAAAAAAATATATTTTGACTGAATTCGGACAGGAGGGGAGAGGAGATGGAAACGTCAATGATGAGAGAATCCTGTACACCCGACGCGAGGGATGGAGCTTGCAACACAGGCCTGAGGCCTGATCTGGAATCAGACTGTGACCTCCTGGTTCATAGGTCTATGCTCAGCGTCTGTACCTATCTGGAGAGCATTTTGCTAAGTGAAATAAGCCAGGCAGAGAAAGATGAATATCACATGATCTCACTCATTTGTAGAATACAATGAACAACATAAACTGATGAACAGAGATAGAAGAAACATCGATCAGAACGTCACACCTCAGGGAAGGTAGGGGAGGGTGGGGGAAGGGGAGAGATCAACCAAAGGACTTGTATGCATGCCTATACACCTAATAATGGACACAGACACCAGGGGGTAGGGGTATTAATGGGAGCTAGGGGATCATGGGGGAGTAAGGACACATATGTAATACCTTAATCTATTAATTAAAAAATAAATAAAATAAATTAAAGATGTAAATTAGAAAAAGAAAGTTGGAGGTTCTTTAATAACATGTCTAAAACTTCTAATTATTTTCCCCATTACTCATAGGAATACCAACTTAAATACGTCATTGACCATCAGCAAGACTGTTACCTTCCTTCTGCTAGGCAGTGTAAGATGCAAGTTTAGCATTTATTCTAAAAACATATATGCACTTATTTAGGTATCCATTATACTCATACACATCCTAAATATTTATATTTCCATATCCTGAATAATGCATCTGTTAATGTCTTTCACATGGGAAGCTTAGGTACACTACATAGAAAATTGGCAAGAATATGTTTGATTCTCTTAATATGACAGAGAGGTTATTTCCCTGCGGTATGAAGGCATATCGTTGGACTAATTAAATATTAAATCTGAAATGGAAAGTGTTGAAAGGCACGGAGATATTATCATCAAACACCACTTACTTTTATTTGTTCACTTTGTAAATCCATGGAGGTTTGCCTTGTAATCCATAAAGGTGTATTTAAAGCCAAATTTCATTTCGTTAATTTGGCTAAAAATGTTGGTATACTTTGGAGGCGTCTGTTTTTTTTTTCTTGCCTGAATGGAAACTGAACATTTTTGAACTCATTACATTTATGAGAACCTTTCTCCAAGTTCTATTGGAATCATATTCCCTGAAAAAAAATTATGAGCAGAAGTAATAAATACACACACACCACATTCACACCCACACCCACACACATACACATGTTACTGTTGTTTTATTTGCTATTGATCACATAAAGAGGCTGCTGAAGGAACACATGTTTGGCCATTTATTCTTAAGTTTACAAATTGATTTAGAGATCAGATATATGGAACAACTAATACAAAAATGAGCCAGAGAATGAATGACTGAATGGGCAAATCCAGCTCCTCTTACTTGCCACTGATGTTCTTTCATTCTTCAGATCATGATTTTTCTCTTTGAATCAATTTCCAATTTGAGGAAGTATCATTTTAAGGGAGTGATAGATTACATACATGTATTGCCCATTCTTTATTCTAACACTTAGTTAATCCATTATGATAAAGTTCATTAAAACAGAAACCTGTCATATTATTAACATGATTTAGGGGCATTAAAGCAGAACCTGACTGGTTACCACTCTTTAAAACATGTATTCTTCCATGGTCATTTAAGTATCATGTCGAGTGAGGAAGGTGTCTATATTGCTTTAGTTTGACACATAAAAGCTGATTAGAAGCCGCATAGCCAGCACTTGTTTTTACCACAGTTCATAGAGAGAGTATTCAAATGGTATGCATGTATATATAGACAGTTACCTACTTCTAAATAATATATATGTCATTGTACTTATTTAAGGTTATGTGAAATACATTTCAAGTTGCCACTTTTATATAGCAGGTGTCTAATGTTGCACAGTCATTGAGATCTATTGAATTCAGATTTCAAAAATCAAATAGCTGTTTTGAAATGCTTACTTTCAACAGCAATTTTGGTTCATCCACTGAATAAATAAGTAAATACTTTATTCAACAACTTTTAAGTGCATCTTATATACCTGCCATGATGCTGGTTGCTAGAAAGACAAAGTTGGAAACTGCCCTAAGACAGCTGTCATCTAGTGGGGGACATACACAAAGCAGCCCATGAGCTATGCTATGAAAGACTAACACTCAGAATGCCATTTCAGTACATAAGATAAAAACACCCATGTGTCAGTCCTCGAAAACAAGTGGTAGCTAGACCAAGAGAAATATATACATCAGGAATAAAAGAGCATTTATCAGAAAAGCATAGAGGAAAGAGAAAGAGAAAGAAAGACTTTTCAGAGGAACTTAACTGCACACATTCTATTTAACATGATCATAGGGCATAGGAAGTGTTGGAGGAGGATGAGTTACAATAAAGAAGATAAATGGAATAAAGGAAGATACGGTAGGATGTGTGACAGCCATCCTTCAAAGACTTGATCAAAAGCTGCTATTGAAATGATATGAGGAGGATTCAGAAATGAAAATGGGTGATGATATTTTAGAGCAGGTTTTGGAAACGTAGTAGACATGGTCTCTGAGAGAGGGAATGAAGTTCAGGCTCAATGCAAGCTGAAGAGTGGCAGTTCCACTGAGATTGGCGTAGTAGTACACTGTGTTCAAATAAAGTTTTAAAGGAGATTTTCTCATAACTTCATGTTTTCCAGGTTGAATGAATAATTGTTTCATTCAATGGCAGGACAAATAGTAACAAACTCCATTTTAAAAAAATATATTTTATTGATTTTTTACAGAGAGGAAGGGAGAGGGATAGAGAGTTACAAACATCGATGAGAGAGAGACATCAATCAGCCGCCTCCTGCATATCCCCTACTGGGGATGTGCCCGCAACCAGGATACATGCCCTTGACCGGAATCGAACCTTGGACCCCTCAGTCCGCAGACCGACGCTCTATCCACTGAGCCAAAACGGCCTTGGCATAAACTCAATTTTTTGATTAATGTTTTAAGTTAGAAGTTAGACTTTTGCTTCTCAGGATTTGTACATTCTTAGCACATTAAGTTAGTATTAAAGCACAAAGAACTTTTTTGAAATTTTGATAACAATACTCTAAGAGCTGAGATGCTTGAAAATATCTCGTTGTATGTGGTGGAGACTGTATGAAGAGCTGAAGTGGCTATTGAGACGGTCAAGTCCACTCCACTCAGCCCTCATCACTCCTGAGTGCCAAGTAGTACATTGGATTGCTGAAATATAAATCTGCCTTGGACACGAGGTTGAATAAAATAACTGGCCCAGACTCATATTTCAGTTTCCATAATGGCCTAATTGAATTGAACAATTTGTAATTCAATATATTGTTCATCCACTTAACTACAATTAGATGACCCTCGGCCCCGGGTAGCCATGAACTAAATATCTGTATAATTAGAGTCATTGTCTTTGATGGAGTACATTGGACTAAAGTATATTTCAAATAATTTTTCTCCAGAATATTTATTTTTATTGAAATAAGTTTTAACAAAAACCATTCCCCAAATCGTATTATTTAAATACAAACATTATGGTTTTTAGCTGAAAAGAGTTTCATTATTTTGGTCATCATTAAGAATTCTTACTGATTCCATGGGTACATTAAAATTTTTAGTTTGGCTAAATATTGCTTATATTGAAAAATTAAATCTATTTTGCTATCATTTGTTTCTACATTTCTACAGAATAATAATCTGGGGATAAAAAAATGATGCATACTTTGTTTTTAAATTTACCATCTTGCCAGCTAGTTAATTCATGTAGCTATATATGACCATATAAGGCAGGAGAGGGCAAATTCAGGAAAATATATTTAGTTCCAAATCAGTACAGACAAGGAATAAGTAAATTCGAGGTAGAAAATTTGGAAAGTCTTTGTAGATATGTTTACTTTTATAGAGAAACATTTATGGAAAGATGGCAGCAGATAAGTCTATAATGAAAGGTTGAACCTACATTATGAAAAGTCTTGAATCCCATCCCAGTCAACTAGATTTCATTTTGTTCATTTTATTAATTGTTGCAAATTCTTAAAGGTTTTTGAGCAATGGATACCGTAAACATGCATATGGATGAGCAGAAACAACAAAATGAAGAGCAAATGAGATTAACCTATCATCCTGCTTTATATACCATACTTAATGTTTTCACTGCACTGAAGGATTTTTCCCATTGTCCACTTCTTTTTTGTAGTCTAGTTTATTTTAATATATTTTTATTGATTTTAGAGAGGAAAGAAGGGAGAGAGAGAGAGAGATAGAATCATCAATGATGAGAGAGAATCATTGATCGGCTGCCTCCTGAACACCTCACACAGAGGATTGTGCCTGCAACCTGGGCATGTGTCCTGATCAGGAATGGAACTATGAACTGCTGGTTGACACACAACCACTGAACCATGCTGGTTGGGCAAGAAAACCAATACATCATGCTATAAACTAGGTATTTCAGCCTTTCATAGATCAAAGTTAGATAAGATGGTTTTGTGAAGTCCATGTTTCTTTTATGTTACATCAGATTTACTCCAGATGGCATGAGCAGTCAGCAGTTAGACTGTTAGAATTCGTGAAATCAGTTCACATTAAGTTGATCTTGAACAATTAATTAATAAAATTTCCAATTTGAACTATTATTACAGGTTGTTAAAATCACACCAGACTCAGTACAAATATTAGTTTTAAAACTTGCTACTAATGAAATTTAGGGCAAGTAATTTAATCTAACTTTCTATCTTGTAAAATAATAATACACATTGTACAGGGTGGTTATGTTGCCTTAATTTAATAGGCCAAGTACAATGCCTGGAATTAAGTCCTATTATAATTACTTTGGCATTTTAGAAATTCCAGTCTTAAAGAATTTGATTCTCCTGTTATGATTTTTCTCCGATAATGAATTACCTGATTTTGTTCCAGATCTCAAGTATTCATTTATCCACTGGTATTTACTTATGCTATTGATAGATAGTTCTAATTTATGCATTTCCCTTTTACATCTACTAGAAGCCAGAGACTCCTGAAACTACTACTACTCTAGTAACTCACTGTCCATCAATATAATTTCTTTTCCTATATAAAATACCGCAAGGGGTCTGGCTTAAAAATAGGCTTAAGAAGATAAATAAGACTTCTGGCATTTGACCTTTATTAGCTATTGCCAATTCATCTAATCCTCTAAAACTATTAGTTTCTTTGTCTGTTCACCAGCCTCACTACCAAGGATCTCATTTATTGTTTCATTCCATAACCATGCCCAAATCTGTCTTCGTGACCCCAGAGTTTAAGAGTTCAAGTTTGCCAGGCAAACTCTAGTTACTGAACATCAGAAGGTCATGCTGACTCATAACAACTAAACATCAAATCACAGGATCACCAAATAGGAGGTGGTGCTCCATTTACATTAATTTTAAAACAATACTTTTAACATGATTTTTGTTGTCACAAAAACACACCCAGAGAAGACAGGGTAGCATTTATTACACATGATTGACCACATGTAAACTGACCAGGTTCCACATGAGACTGTGTCCTTACTTCTCCCTGATGATAACTTTGTTTGCCCGTTGGTCAGCAGAGCCTGGCACAGCACGGAAGCCAATGCATGATCATGCCATGTGAGAATTCGTTACTGTAGGTCAGGTCTTTCCACCGGCATGAGGTAACCAGTGTTTCACATGGCATTGATGAAATAATCTGCTAATAAACAGAAGCTGGCCTCATGTGGATAAATAGATAATTTCTGTTTAGTTTTTTTAAAATATATTTTATGGATTTTTTTACAGAAAGGAAGGGAGAGGGATAGAGAGTTAGAAACATCAATGAGAGAGAGACATCAATCAGCCGCCTCCTGCACACCCCACAGTGGAGATGTGCCCACAAGCAAGGTACATGCCCCCGACTGGAATAGAACCTGGGACCTTTCAGTCCACAAGCCGACGCTCTATCCACTGAGCCAAACCAGTCTCGGCTCTGTTTAGTTTTTACATAAAAAAGTCTTAAAATAGACTTTCGGGTGCTATTTTGGGGGACATCAGCAATGTCTAGAATTCCAAGTTGAAAGTACTTGAAATACAGAGGGACCTGGTATATTTTTCTTGCCTGTCTGTAATTCCAATGTCCATAGTGATCTCTCGCTCACCATCTCATTAGGTTTTCCATTTCATCCTTCTTGACTGATGTTAACTATTGATTCTACTATCTTCTCTTAACTCCCATCCCTGAAGGTCACAGACACAGACAGTACACCTGCAATTGTCCTCCACCTGTAGGAAGGAAGATTTCTTAGGAAGGAGAGAGCTCGTCTTTCCCAAGAATCTCTTGGAGCTGGCATATGGTCAGCTGTGCATTTCCTAGGGATGTTACACTTAGCAGCCCAGAGTGGGTGGCTAAAGAGTGAGGCAGTCCGCCCTGACTTACACGGAGGAGTTCTCTGAAGCATCTAGAAGCCACACCTATACCCGGTGAACGCAGAGGCCACAGAGATGGATGAGAGAGCCTGCGCACCTTCCCCCTGTGCTCTTGTTTTATATCAATTTATTCCTGAATCAGAAAAAACAAAACACTGTCATGAGATGCAGGCATATCTTTATTGATTCTTGATATTAAAAAAGGGAGTTAGTCTGAGACCGGTTTGGCTCAGTGGATAGAGCGTCGGCCTGCGGACTGAAAGGTCCTGGGTTCGACTCCGGTCAGGGGCATGTGCCTTGCTTGCGGGCACAACTCCAGTAGTGATGTCTCTCTCTCATCCATATTTCTGACTTTCTATCCCTCTCCCTTCCTCTCTGTAAAAAAAAAATCAATAATATATATATATATATATTTTTTTTTAAAGGGAGTTAGAATCAAAACTCTACTCCTTTTCTGGAAAGTTTTAAATGTCATTTTACACATTTGCGTAATTATGAAGACTTCTGGGCTTGCTAAATTAATTTTGACACATCACAATAGCAGCATTTGTTTTCTGGGATTCGACTGTCAGCTGTAAAATTTAGAAACAAAAATCTATAAATGAAAAAAAATCATTTCCTTCAGGCCTTTTACTAATAGACTCCAAACGTGCCTGGGAGACAGAAGGGATTTGGCCAGACGCCAGTGATAAGAATAGATGCTCTTCTTTCTTCTTCCAAACTGTAACTACAATTAGCAATGTGTGTGTGTGTGTCTCTCTGTGTGTGTGTGTGTGTGTGTGTGTGTGTGTCACGCATGCGTGCTCATGGGGAAACAAGGAGGAAACATGAACAGATGGAGGAGTATTTCCAGAGAAGGAACGTCATATTGAGTTCTGAATCGGTGTCAATGAGGAAGGAAAGTAATAGAATCGCGGCTGATGAATAACAGCATCTGAGAAATGGCTCCCTTTTCCCGCTCTGTTCAGAGCTCCTTGGGTTTTGACCTCCTGGAGGTTTCTGTTTGGTGATAAATAAGTTTGATGCCGGCGATCAGGCTGACTTTAATGAAGGACAATAAACAGAATTAGAAGGCATTTCATGGCATGTTTCACTCGGAGCACAGAGCACAGTCACACAACACGGCAGTACAGGGAGCATCACCATAACGCAACTCATAATACAGTATTTTTGCTGTTGGAGGGTCTTGCCTTCAATTTGTAAATAATCCAACACCTCGGGTATCTATGAAGACACACGGCACCTGTTGAATTTCTTACATCAAAACTGGATGAGGCTGCTAAGGAGCCAGCAGGCGAGCAAGCAGAAAGTGAGCTCTAAATCCAAGAAACTAGGTCTGCGGAGTTAATTTTAAGTCTTACGCCTGAGAAGAAATCAAAGAGAATACCCCATAGGAGTGGGCAGGATCCTTTCATTTCCAATCGGAAGCAAAAGATGTTTGCATTAGGAAAGCATATAAGTCAAAAGCAAGTACTGGTTATTTTAAGGAAGATAATTATTAAGCTGGGAACACCAGTATTATGTTCCTGCTGGCACAGATGGCAATAGTCCATAATTACATTTCTCTCTGCCTCAGTTATTCTTTAGACTCAGCCCTATAAGGTTAGTTGCGTTGATTTAGGGACATGGCCTCATTAAAAGAAAGTCATTGTTATCACAGTGTGTGCATGCATTCCACACCTAATGTCTTAGAATATGATAGAGTTGCTTTTCACTCTCAAACATACCCCAGCTTGGATAATGTATACAGTCATCCTGTTCTCTTCCTAAGAGTCAGTGGTTCTCAACCTTCCTAATGCCGTGACCCTTTAAGACAGCTCCTCATGTGGTGGTGACCCCCAACCATAAAATTATTTCCGTGGTTACTTCATCACTGTCATGTTGCTACTGTGATGAACTGTAATGTAAATATCTGATAGGCAGGATGTATTTTCATTGTTACAAATGGAACATCATTAAAGTATAGGGATTCATCACAAAACAATATGTAATTATATATTGTGAAAAATTTATTTCTAATTACAAATAAATGAAATTTTTCTTGAATTGTGGTGTAGCATGGGTAATGGTCTTCCTATGACAACAGTAAACTACATTGCTACACTTTGCTACACCGAGGAGCAGTGTCTTGGTTCCTAAGACCATGGGAAATAGGTGTTTTCCGCTGGTCTTAGGCGATCCCTGTGAAAGGGTCATTCAACCCCCAAAGGGGTCGCGACCCACAGGTTGAGAACCACTGCTATGAGGGAAGACAAAAATATGGGGCCCCCAGTTATTTGGGAAACCCTGCGAAAGCAAGGAGCCAACTACAGCTTCACAGACTCAATGAACTTGGCCAGTGTAATGTCCAGTGGAAACTAGTTTTCAGGGATAAAAATGCCTTAAAACAGAGAATGCTTTCTCTGCTTTCATGGTGTGCCTTCCTGGTGCCTCTTTAGCACACGGGCCCTGAAGACAGTGGATTTTCATTTCAGAGCATGTGAGTGTGGGTAAATGTGTCGGGTAATATGATTATTAAAATGTTTCTTAACTTTTAATAATCTATTGCCCAAAGACAGGGATTGGAAATACTTTGTATGGCCTAAATGCAAAATAATGATATTGATGGTTTTAATGAGAAGGAGGAAGAGGAAGAAGTGGAGGAGGATAAAGGAAATTTAATTTATCAATTTCTACTTGGACCATGTAAAACTATCCCACATTGAAAGGAAATGGGCTTTGGGAGTGTCTCAGAAGGAGAGCTCATTTGTTGAGACTGCGTCTACATCAGTTCTCAGAGTGTGGTCCTGGGGCATTCCATGAGAGGATTTCAGATTTGTGAGGCAAAACATTTTCAAGTTAATACTTTGTGTATTTTTTTTGGTTGCTATGTTGACTTAAGAATGTCCTTGATAAAGCAGTAAAAATTATTAATTATATTAATATCCCAATCCTTAAAAACACATTCCATAATCTGCATATTAAAACATGGAGGATATGAAGATACAATGGTTTTTGAGGGATAAAGACTTTTGTGGACATTTGAGTTTCAAGCTAAATTAGCTGCCTTGTTCCCCATGGACACTATTTTTACTTGAGAGGACAATCAATAGGAACATTGTGCAGAGTAGGGTACTGGTTAGACATTTTCTCAGAAATGAATGAAGTGGGCCAGTCAGTTCAAGAGAAACAGTATTACCTGTCAAGGATGAATTCAAGCTTTTTGGCTAAATTAGAAATTTGGAAAACTTGCGTCCACTACTGGGAACTTGACAGCTTTGCAACATTTCCAGGCTTTTTGGATGGGATTGATGGTGATGATAGCAGATGAGGATTTATGGTAGTGTGTGATGAAATGTTTCAACATTTGGAAGATCTAATTCAGTGTACCGTTCCAAATTGCTATTGATTGATGTGTGAAAATCACGCATGGATAAAAGATGTTTTCTAAATGCAAGAGAGACCAATGGGTTTTTATACAGTATAGCATAAAATCGTTATCGATATGGTGCCACATTCCACATAAAAACTAATTTTCAAGAAATTAGGTATTGAGTTTTGGTTTAGAGTTAAAGGATAAAATCTACCATTATGTGAAAACACTATTAAAATGCACTTCTCTTTTCCAACTGCATATCTGTTGCAGGTATTTTCCAATAATTCAACCAAATCAATATATCAGGGCAAAGTGCAGGAAATAACACAATAATCTAGTTATTTCCTATTAAACCACTCATTTAAATGTTTTCAAAAGTGCAGGGTGGGGCAATAGTAGGTTTATAGTTGTTCATGTGGAAAATAATATAATAATATTTACACTAATAAAATAGAAACATACAAATTGACCATACCTCCATAACGCCCACCAGCCAATCAGGAGCAAATATGTAAATTAACCCAACCAGGATGGCTGCAGCCTCAGAGCTAGCAGGAGGCTTGGGTTCTGCCAGCAATGGAGGACGCCAAGCTTCCCACCCTGGCCACTCTGGCCTTCGCTCAAGGCTACAAAGTTTCAGTTAATAGAAGATAAATAAATCTAGATACTTGCTTATAGCTGGCCCTAGCCTCCACTTAAGGAGGCACTAAAAACAAAGAAAAAGAAAAAGAAAAAAAAAGGAGAAGCTGGGACTTTAGGTTGCTGAGGGGTGATCAGGCCAGGATGGGACGGCAGGGGCTGTTAAGGGAAAGCAAACCAGCAGGGGGGCCAGTTGGGGGTAAGTAGGTTACCATTGGGGGTCAGTTGTGGGCACTCAGGACAGCCGGGGAGGCAGTTGTGGAAGACCCAGGTCTGCAGGGGAGAGCAGTTGGGGAAGACCAGGCCAGGAGGGGAGGGCAATTGGGAGGCAGTAGGACTGTAGGAGTGAGAAGTTGGGGGTGACCAGACCTGCAGGGGAGGGAATTTGGGGGCAACCAGGTCTGCAAGGAAGGGCATTTGGGGAGGACCCAGGCCTGTAGGGGAGAGCAGTTGAGGGGGACCAGGCAGCAGGGGAGGGAAGTTAGGGGTGACCAGGATGGCAGAGGAGGGAAGTTGGAGGCAACCATGCCTGCAGGGAAAGGCAGTTGGGTGGGACCCAGGCCTGCAGGTAAGAGCAGTTGAGGGGGACCAGACTGGTAGGGGAAAGAAGTTAAGGGTGACCAAGCCTGCAGGGGAGGGCAGTTAAGGAGGACCAGGTGAGCAGGAAAAGGTAGTTGAGTGGGACTGAGGCCTGCAAAGGAGGGCAGTTGGGGGGGACCAGACCAGCAGGGGAAAGCAGTTAGGGGAGATGAGGCTGGCAGAGGAGGGAAGGTGGGGGCAACCATGCCTCCAGGGAAGGGAAGTTGGGGGGATCCAGGCCTGCAGGGGAGGGCAGTGGAAGAGAGAGAGAGAAAGAGAAATATCAAGGTGAGAAAGAAACATTGATCAGTTATCTACATGTTTCTGCTCCCCACCAGGAATCAAACCTGCAACCTTTATGGTATACAGGATGATGCTCCAACCACCTGGCCAGATCAAGGGTGTGTTTTTGTTTGTTTGTTTGTTTATCTTATTTTTGGCAAGGGGTCACTAAGTACTTAATAAGTAAGAATTTTAAAGTATCTCACTTTTTCATTTTTAATTTGACAAATATGTGCATGTATAACTTGCATAAACAAATGCTGTTTGCGGTCCTCAATCAACTTTAAGAGTACACATGGTTCCTGAGATCAAACAGTTTGATTTATTTACACATCATTATTCATTTTACTACTGATTGTAAACCAGTCCTCTTTAATTCAGATAACAGAGTAAGCTAAAGTGGGCCAAATATTCCATTTAGCAAGTTGGAAGGAAGGAAGGAAGGGAGGAAGGAAGGAAGGAAGGAAGGAAGCAAGCAAGCAAGCAAAATAAACTTTCAGGCCTCTTGAGTATGTGGCTCCAGAATTCAAATGTAACTCCCACCACCATCTATTGGTCAAAGCAAGATTGAGGGCCAGACCAGGTCTAAGTCATAAGGAGATAGACCTTTGACCCTGGGATGGAGGACTTGAACAATTTATTAATCTAGAGCTATGTTGTGAATCATATGAACTGTTTCTATTGAGAACATTTCTATTAGTTTTTATTTTTATTTTTCTGAAAACATCCCTACTACCATAATTTATTTTATTAGAGAAATATCTTTGGAGAAGTGAAACCAAATTTCTCTGCCAAAAGGTAACATTTTCTTCTGACACCGCACACAAGAATAAACACAAAATATATTAAAGGCTTAAATGTGAAACATGAAACCATAAAAATCCTAAAGGAAAACATAGGCAGTAAAATCTCAGACATTTCTAATAGCAATATTTTTTCTGATATACCTCCTTGGATGAGGAAAACAAAAGAAAAAATAAATAAATGGGACTCCATCAAACTAAAAAAAGTTTTTGTACAGCCAAGGAACCCACCAACTGAATAAAAAGACAACCCACTGAATGGTGGACCATATTCACCAATGATACATCTGATAAGGAGTGAACATCCAAGATGTATAAAGAGCTTCTGTAGTAGAAGGTACATTGCATGAAGCTAAAGAACTTTTTATTCAGAGTCTCAGTCTCTGTAAAGTTGTTCAAAATGAAAAACAAACACAAAGCTTAGAAAGAGCCAAACATCTCTCTGTATAAAAGCCTAAGTGACCAAATGATGGGTTGACTGGTTGCTATGTTGTGCACTGCCCACCAGGGGTCAGATACTCGATGCAGGAGCTGTGCCCCCTTCCTCCCGGTTCTCAGTGTGTTCCCACAGCCAACCTCCCATAGCAGGCCAACTTCCTGCTGTCCCTCACCCCCAGCCAGCCAGCCCCCTTGATGGTCCCTGATCTCCGGCCAGGCCCAGGGAGCCCACCTGTGCACAAATTTGTGCACCGGGCCTCTAGTACAGTGGTACCTTGAGATACAAGTTTAATTTGTTCCGTAACCTTGAGGTGTGGGAAACCATGAGACGCTCAAGTCACAGTAAACTGGTGGGTCGTGTGCAGCCAGCCGATCAGTGTGATTACTCCTATCTCAAATGTTGCTCGTATTTCAAAGCAAAAATCACTCGCTCGATGGCTCGTATCTCAAAAATCTTGTATGTTAGGGCACTTGTACCTCGAGGTACCACTGTATTGTTATGAAAAACGAATTTTAGTGTAACTTCCTTTGAGAAGACAGCAGATATTTTCTCATACCTTCTATATTCTAATCCTCTGCACTTGTGTGTTATTTAATATAATTTGAGCATGTTTGCTTATCTTATTTCCCAATCCACAGAAGCAATAAACAAAGCAGAAGGGAGTGGAAGAGATATTAGAGGCAGGCAAACTGCATCTATAAAAAGTGTGGAGCCGTGACCTTTAGCACAGCCACTGATAATATTGTCTTGTTCTCTAATAATGACAAAGCAGCAAGGCCTGGGGCCCAGAGGAGTGACTTGCAGTCTCACGATTTTCTCTTTGCCTTATATAATGAGGTCATCAACAGCTAAGAGTATTTTAATATCATAATTCTGGAAACTAAGGACAGAAAAACTCCGTGAGGAATCCATTTAATACGTTTTACTGGCATCTGTCCATTGTTCGGTCCTTCATTTCCATCACAGTGTCTTGCTCGGAACAAAAAATGATCAAGCTCCATTATTTACCTTTTTGTTTTTCATAAAATATATGATCCCGTGGCCCCGCTGGCAAGCATCAACCTATGAACCAGAAGGTCATCGTTCGATTCCACATGCCCTGGTTGAGGACTTGATCCCCATTGTGGGGCATGAAGGAAGCAGCCAATCAATGACTCTCTCTCTCTCTCTCTCTCTCTCTCTCTCTCTCTCTCTCTCTCTCTCTCTCTCTCATCATTGATGTTTCTCTCTTTCTCACTCTCTCTTTCTTTCTGAAGTAAATAAAAATATGTGTGTGTGTTTAAATGTGACCCTGTGTTTTCCACCCACAGACCCAGGATTGCACAGGCAGCTGTATTTCCTGCAAAGACCCTCCAACGTGGTAGCCATCGAAGGAAAGGATGCTGTCCTGGAGTGCTGTGTGTCCGGGTACCCTCCCCCGAGCTTCACCTGGTTACGAGGAGACGAAGTTGTCCAACTGAGGTATTGTAACTTCAGGACTTCTGTGAAGTGTATGCTACAGTCTTTCTCTAGGTTGCTAGAGATACACAAATACCAGAGTCTGATAATAATTGAATATTTTCCCACGTTCCTTGACATACAGTATATGAAAGACATTTACCCACCTAGATAAAGGGCAAGGAATGGTCAAAATTCATGAGATGTATTCTAAAAGGAAATTTTAAAAGCCTTTAGTATTTGTTGTCCCTGTGACAAGTCTTCCCAAAGAATCGTCAGTAAAGATACTCGGAAGGATCTCATCCTAAGGAAGCATAGAGAGAACAAAATATTTAAGAAAGCAACATTTCTTGAATTCAAGATGTGACATTCAAATGTAGTGGGTCTATGTAACTTTTATTAGCTCCAATGATATTGCTCACTATCTTCTCTACAGAAAATATTTCACGTAAGGCAGGGAAAGGACTTGACCAGCTTTGAATCACTGGGCATGAATATTAAGGCATAGTTAGAAAGCAAGCTCTTAAATAGAATGGAACACTAGTCTGAACCGTTTTGATTGAATGGGTTTCACTTAAGAAATTAATTTCATTGATTTTGAGGTTTGGCGTGCGCCTTTTCAACACATTTATCTTCTACGGTGAGATAGGTGCAGAGACAATAAGTTAATCTCTAAACTTCATTTATCTTAAATTCAATAAAATAGAAGGCTAATATGCAAATTGTCCCCTCAGCCAGGAGTTCGGCTAGGAGTTCATCCAGGGGGTGGGGCCGGATGCAGCCCCTCCCTCCAGCCAGCCATGCCCCCAATAGGCACCCTCCTACCCCAGTTGTGCATGGATTCATGCACTGGGCTTCTAGTTTTCATAAATGGTATGGTATCACAATACTTTCAAGAATAGGAAAGCATACGGAAACCCTTCCCATCTGCTGAGCATAGCCGGGCATTGCTGGCACAGCGTGACAGGGCCTGGTACAGAGGTTACTAAGTAGGATGCAGGCCACAGGACATTGACCTCCACTGTGGCGAACAACTTCTCTGGATCTCGCAGCTTTCAACTTCAAAATGAAAGAACTGACCCAGATTACATCCTTCGCAGATTACATTCGTTAGTGCCAAGTTGAATCTGTTTCTTTAATCGCTGCACACAGCCTCCCGATGGGAGTGGTTTACCTTGAAGGAATGTCTCACCAATAACTGCCATGCCATCAAGCCCCTGTGATACAGAATTTCTCTTCCGTTTTATAATTTGAATTTCTGCAGAGTTCACTTAAACCTTTGCGTGCCTTGTTGATAGATGGGTGTGTGAGTTTAGTCTCTGATTTCCTACGCTGATGTCTTCCAGGTCCAAAAAGTACTCGCTGTTGGGTGGAAGCAACTTGCTCATCTCCAATGTGACGGATGACGACAGTGGAATGTACACCTGCATCGTCACATATAAGAATGAGAATATCAGCGCTTCTGCAGAACTCACGGTCTTGGGTAAGTTGATGGCTTGAAATGAGCTTGCCTGGCATGGCACCCTTCAAAATATACCACCTTGACCATGACGCCTCCACTGCCGATTGCCGAATTGCTTCCTGTGTTTGTAAGGGGAAAATTGCCATCTCAGCCCTCCCCCTGTGGCCTTGCTCTGCTTTGATTAATTGCATCGGGGTTAAATGCAGTGTTTGAATACTTGCTCATTGATCAAAATTCAAATTCGTCACACTTCCGTCTATTTATTTCAGTGATACTCCTGAAAACTACCAAAAATGTGTTCTTTAACAAATGTGTTAAAGAAACCAATGCCACATTCCGAAATACATTATCTGGGGAAAATAACTGAAGTGAATGAGATACATTGAATGACAAATATGAACCTCAGTAGAAAAGTCAGTTGTCCTGTGAGATGACAGGGTATCTGAGAGCAACTTCGGATGTGTTGTTCAATCGCTTTGTTAAGATGGAGGGGCTTGTAGATGTTATCTGGCAAGTGAATCATTAACCTCAAATACATCTAAAGAAAACGTGCAGGGCAAGACTCTAATTTAAAGAAAGTTAAGGACCACAGCTGGGTTCACATTATTCTAAGAGGAAGGGTCACTGGCTCTCATGGCAAATTAATCATTCTTATGGGTGGTAGGTACTCAGAGCGGATGCATATTTTATCGTATACTCCAGATTGTTTTGAGGCCAGTTTCTTTGAATTATGTAGCTTGGAGAAAGTACCCTAAACATTTGAATTTCAATTGATTTTTCATGTAACAACAAAAAATTGTCTACCAGTCTTTGGATTAGCTTTCCTCCGGAATAAATCTTCTTCCCTTTGAAAGAGCTCAGGAAAAAATCATAAGCTCTTGGAAATTTATTCAGTAAAACTGAAAAGATTCGGTACACTGATTACATTTGCTAGCCCATATCCTAATATCATTATGCTATCCATTCTGCTTTGTGGGTTTCACGGTTACTTTTAGAAGGTTTTAATCTGTATTCAGGGTCATAATGCATATGATGGGTGAGGCAATGGACTTGTTTGTTTCTTGATCAAACCATAAATATTAAACGAAGAATAGGCAAAAGACTTTAATTCTTTGGTTTTTGAAGGTAATGTGATTCTGACTTAATAGCATCTGTCTTTAAAATGACCACAGTTTCATATATTCTTATACTAGGGGCTGGTGCATGAAATTCGTGCAAGGGGCTCAGCCCTTGTAGCCCCAGATTCAATTGGAGGTCTTCTGGTCTAATTAGCACATTATGCTTTTATTATTACGGATGGAAGTTTTCGGTGAAGCAAAAACTTTTACATTTGTAACATCAAAATACAGTAACATAGAATGGCTACCATAGAAATTATTTTGTAATGTGTGTTACAGACCATAAGGCAAATACAGTTATGGGATGCAATATAATTCATAGTAGTCACAGGTAAACCTCTAATTGCAAATACATGAAGTCAAATTATATATCAAATGAATGCACAGTATTTAAATATATAATACTTCATTGGTATCTAAGACAGATATATAAATTCTGATTTCTGAGACTGCAGAATTAGCACAGAAATATCTGTACAGATGTAAATACCTGCATGCATATTGACATTCATGTACATTCCTCTGTGTATTCCTGTGCATGTGTGTGTCCTTCAGTTCTTTATTGTTGAGAATTATCTTGTTTCTAAGTTTAACTTAACAAAACAAATGCTGAGATGATCGTTTTTATAAATACATCTTTGTTATTTATTTGCTTATAACTTAAAGAAAAGTAGAGCAGAGACAGTTATATTCTCACCAGCACTGCAAGAATTTGCCTGTCACCTGGGCCAGCCTGGCTCAGGGATTGAGCATCAAACTATAAACCAAGAGATCACGGTTCGATTCCTGGTCAGGGCACATGCTTGGGTGGCAGGCTCAATCCCCAGTGTGGGGTGTGCGGAAGGCAGCCAATCAATGATTCTTTCTCATCACTGATGTTTCTGTCTCTCTCTCCCTCTCCCTTCCTCTCTGAAATTGATAAAAGTATATTTTAAAAAATATACTTTAAAAATGTCATCATGAGTACATTCTTTCCTAGCCTCCAATATTTGCTTATTTAACAATTTCATAAAATTAAGTCTTCTTTTTCTCATTTTCATTGCTATTAAATTCTGTTTTTTCTTCTATAGTTTTAATGTAATTTCTTTCACTTTTTTACTTTTATGGAACTAGTCATCTTCATTTTGTTGATTTTTAGGAGCTCTTTCTGTAGGAAGAATAGTAACTATGCTGTATATGTGTGCATTTTTGTCATTTTTTAATTTAAAAGATTTATATGTTATATTTAGTACAAAGTCTTTTTTTAAATGGCTACTGGCTTTGTGGGCTTTAGATTTACATTTTTTTAAATAAATGGATCACCTTACTTCCAGAAGTCCAGATGTGATTATGCATTGAACGTGTAAATTAGAAGCAGTACTAATTTTTAAAAATAGATGGAGCTATGTTTATATCTTGGATGTTTTGGGTGTGGGTTTTTTGGGGGGGAAGGTTGAATCTTTCTAATAACTAGGCATACATTTTAAAGATTTCTACAGCCCTCATATAATTTATAACTATTGTAGAAGGTATAATTAAATTTAGGAGGTGGTTATAATGCTGTTTTAACTATTCTACTCAAGCCTTAAAGTAATTAGCAATATAATTATTTTTTGATATATTTTTTGACTATTCTGATAAAAGTTCATCTTGCAGGGCTGAATTTACTTGGAAAATAGAATTTAATACTCTTTTAAGTGGAAGATGAAAAGGACATGAAAATAATTATTTATGTTAATGATTCTGACCTGTTGGAATAGCTATCAGTATGTTATTGGTGAATAAGTTTTGAGGACATGACCACATAGGTTCTGGGAAGGCTAACTAACAAAGGTTTGAAGTTGGGCTTAAATGGGATTTTAGTATCACTACAAATGTATACAATCAGTTGTTCTCATGTCTTATGACTTATGATTTTTTTCATAATATAAACTAGGAATCAGTGAAGATATGAGGAGTTGATAATTTCTATTCTCCTAAAAGACAGAGCATAAAGCTGGGGATTGAGGGGGTAGGAGGAATCTTATAGATGATGCAGAGCCAGGCTCTCTGATAAGGTTCCAGCTTCTGTTTCATTTGAATCACTACTGCCATAATGAGCTACAGAGCAGTAGTCTGTTCATTTTTATTTGCAAAATGTCCAGCTTTCTGACTGAAGAGTTATAATCACCATTTCTGAAAATATATTCAATTTATTCCTACATCTACTCACCTCCATCATCATACAAATGTCCATTCGCAGAGCGACATTTGCCACTGCCTTAAGTCTAGATTTACCGCTTGTCTGAATTGATGCATAGATGCATGCATTAAAAATGTATTTGATATTTAACCAATAAAGTGCCCAACCTTAGATAATTTCTGTGCACTGTTCACACACACACACACACACACCAACACACACACACACAAGAAGGTGGGTGGAAGTTTCACTTTTCAGTAGAAGCCATTAGGTCTGACATCCATGAGAAAATGAAGACATTTTTGAACTTTTCAGAAAGGATTCTGGAATTTATTTTAAAGAGATCCACAGCAATTTATTCAATATACTATTAAAAGTGTGCCTTTGGCCCTAGCTGGTTTGACACAATGAATAGAGCACTGGCCTGTGGACTAAAGAGTCCCAGGTTGGATTCTGGTCAGGGGCAATGCCAGGGTTGTGGGCTCCACCCCCAATAATGGGCATGCAGGAAGCAGCAGATCAATGATTCTCTCTCATCTCAATGATCCTCTCTCATCATTGATATTTCTCTTTCTCCCTTTCCCTTCCTCTCTGAAATCAATAAAAATAAAAAATAAAGAAAAAAAGTTTATCTTTGTGTCTAGGTTTCCTCAATGATTTTATTCATCAACATTCCAGAAAATGTTGACTGTAATTGGCACAATCTGGTTAGTAGGAGACAAATAAGTCTGATGGGTCAGACCTTGGAACGTAATTAAAGACTTGAAGCCACTTCTAAGAGTTCCCCAGTGCTCCACGGCATGAGAGGCCCATATCATGTCACATGGTGGTTGAGTTTCTACTTCTCCCAAGTAAACACCTTTGCCAGGAAATCCTTTGGGGAAGGTGTTCCTGCAGGAACTTCTCCTTTGGAAAATAGAATTTAATACTCTTTTAAGTGGAAGATGAAAATAACATGAAAGTAATTATTTATGTTAATGATTCTGACCTGTTGGAAAGAGGCCCTCTTAGGTCACCCTCTCTGAGTGCCTGTGTTCAGGAGGCCTCTCTCCATTGACCTGAGCATGTCCACCTCAGACAGGTATGTTCTTCAAGCCTGAGGGTAGCGTCTGTAGAATAACACGTTATCTACACTTATATATGCAATTCACATACTAGTATATTTTCTATTTTTAAGAAAATGTCTCTTCAAAATTGATTGCCATCGTCTCTCAAATGGATATCATTATCTCAACCCATCATTAATGTACTGGTTCTGCAAATGTAACTATAATAGACCGAGCTGTTCAAAAAGTTTTAGGAACATTATCTTCCAAAGGGAGTTAAGAAGATAGCATATGAAGATGCATGGGAGAAGTTTAAACTGTTAAAAACTATCATTTTTATTGTGCTAGGATGGAGAACTCCACATTAATAACTCACTTTGTTTTGAAAATGCTTTTGAATAATAAAAAAGATGGCTGAATATGTAGTAAATTAACCAATTACAGTCCTAGTCCCAGATATACAACTGAACCTCAGCATTCGTACTAAAGCAGCGACCAACCAATGAGTGAGTGCCTCTGTGTGTGCTGCTGAGTACTCTTTGGACACAGAAGGGCACATATGACACAGATCCAGGCTTCATCAGGAAAAGAGACAGGAAGTGGGCATTAGTAAACAAACCAAAGAAAAGCTGGGGAAGTAAGGAGTCAGCAAAGAGTTCAACAAAGATGGAAGAATGGGAGTTGGGGTTTGGTTGGAGGAGCAGGGGGGAACTTTCTGGACAGGAGAAATAACTGGGCAAAGGTTTGGAGACAAGCAAGGGAGGGAAGAGGGGCAGTGATAGATGTGACTGAGGACTATGGGTAGGAAGTGTTTCTGATGGTGGCTGAAAAGCGGCAGAGATCCTGAATGTGTTGCTAATTTTTATCTTTTTAAAATATATATCTTTATTGATTTCAGAGAGAAAGAGAGAGAGAGAGAGAGAGAGAGAGAGAAACATCAATGCAGATCTCCTACTGGAAATCGAGCCCACAACCAGGCATGTGCCCTAACCGGAAGTTGAACCTTGACTTCCTGGTTCATAGGTCTTTGCTCAACCATGGAGTCCCACTGCCAGGGTGGATTTTGATCTTAAGGCAATGGAAAGACATGGGAGAGTTTTTGAGTGGTGCCTTCCTAGCAGTTTCATTGTGCCTCGTTTTCTCATTAACCCTCTTTTTCTTTTCGAGAGAATGATAATTATTTTTTTTATAGCATTTGATGACTGCTTGGGTGCCAGAATTGGGAGAGAAGTATTTTAGAAAGTTCCTGGTTCTGGGCGTCTCAGACAACAGAAGCTTATTGGTTAAAGTCTTGAAGGGAGGGAGGTTAAGATCATGGTTCCAGCAGGTTGGTTTCTGGGAGACAGTTCTCCTGGGCTTGCAGACCGTGTCCTCTCTGTGTCCTCTCCTGCCCTGCTTTCTGTGTGCACGCGAAGAGAGAGAGTGCTGTGATGTCTCTTCCTCTCCTTATGAAGAAACCATTTCTATTGGATCAGTGCCCCACTCTCACGACATTTAGCCTTAGTTACCTCCTTAAAGGTCCTACCTCCAAAGACAGTCACATCTCAATTTGGGGAGAAACATATTGTTAAAAACAATATGTTTTTTTTTTAGCCCTAGCCTGCTTGGCTCAATGGATAGAGCATTGGCTTACTGAGTGAACACGGGTCCCGGGTTTGATTCCAGTCAAGGGCACATGCCCAGTTTGTGAGTTCAATCCTCACTGAGTGTGGGAGGTTCAGGAGGCAGCCTATCAATGATTCTCTCTCATCATTGATGTTTTTATGTCTCTCCCTCTACCTTCTTAACTGAAATCAATAAAAAAATGTTTTAAAAAGATTCTTGGCTGAAATTGGTTTGGCTCAGTGGATAGAGCATTGGCCTGTGGACTGAAAGGTCCCAGGTTCATTTCCAGTCAAGGACATGTATCTTGGTTGCGGGCACATCCCCAGTAGGGGTCGTGCAGGAGGTGGCTGATCAATGTCTCTCTCTCATCCATGTTTCTAACTCTCTATCCCTTACCTCCCTCTCTGTAAAAAAAACAATCAGTAACATATATTAAAAAAAAAAAGATTCTTGGTTTTATAGAGACATGAGCTACAATGGAGAAGCATTTCAGTAATATTACATATCTTAAATTCCTGGCAGTGTACAAAAATAATGTCCTTCTTATAATAGCAATGAATCAAAAAAATATTGGTTTATAAATGAGGTTCTGTGTAGTTATAAGATTATAAATTTAATGTTCCCCTGTCTTAGCTTTTCTTCAATATCACCATCTCTTTATTTAGTAATTTTTGAGTAATGGGTACTATTCACATTTTAGATCCTATCATCCTAAATATGTCCCAATTTAATAGTGAATATGTCATTAGCTATTAGGAAAGTGTATTTCTTTCTTTTCTTAATGAATTCTTAGATGAATTTAATTTACAACAACAAGCTTATTGAAGTAAATATTCATGCCCCATCACCTCTCAGATGTGTCTAGTAACAAAAGAAAATATGATAATTAAACACTGATGTGATTTTGTATTTTTTATTTTTATATATTTTTAGTTTTAGTATTTTTTAAAATATATTTTTTATTGATTTCAGAGTGGAAATGAGGAGAGAGAGATAGAAACATCAATGATGAGAGAGAAACATTGATTGGCTGAGTCCTGCACACCCCCCCCTCGCCGACCCCCTGGGATCGAGTCCGAAACCCAAGCACGTGCCCTTGGCCAGAATCAAACCTGAGACCCTTCAGTCCACAAGCTGACGCTGTATCCACTGAGCCAAGCCGGCTAGGGCAATGTGTTAGTTTTAACCATTTTATTTTTACTGAAATATATGTGATATTAGTTGCTACCTACTGAGCATGTGTCATTGACCAAGTAGGGAGTTGACCCATCCATTTGTTTGGAGAGAAAGTGGGACCTCAATTTCCCATCAAGATGTTCAATGGCCTCCTTTATAAACTTGCGGGGGACCACTGATGTGGGGTCTTAGACTTGTTCTTAGTCAGAAGTGAAAAATAGCCATCATAAAACGCATTCATTAAGGTCATATTTATCCTTCTGTTATAATGCGCAACTCTTCAATCGAATGGAGCTCTCCTGAATTTACAACATCACCGCTTCTGACTTAATAGCAGTCCTTAAATTTCATGTCTATCTATAATTGGCCTTTATTGTTGGTGACCCCCGCACCCATCACATTTAATGATCATGTTCATAAAAGTTGTGCCTTAGGTAACTTTATATTGATTAGCCTTCACGAGGTAATTGCCAAATGGATCTTACTGAAATTAGTTTAGAATTTTTCCATGACCTAAATGTAGGATACAAGAGCATAACCTAAGGCAGAATTAAGTTTTAAAAATTCAAAAGTGCCTATCACCCCCTGTTGATTTCTTAGAATAGTTAAACTAGGAGCCCGGAGTGCCCACTTTAGAGTCACTGGTCCGGCCCTGCCTTGCTCTCTGACCCTTGAAGCAGCTGCGGTCACTACTGATCAGGCCCTCACCCAGTGCTGGCATGTGGAGGCCCCTGCCGCCCTGCCCCTGATGCTGAGTGAACAATTTCCTCCTGAAGATGGGTCCATTAGACCCATTATGGCATCCCAGTTAATTAGCATATTTCCCCATGCGTGAAATTCATGAGGAGGATTGTCCTTCAGCCCAGCCTGCACCCTCTCCAATCTGGGACCTGTCAAGGGATGTCTGACTGCCCGTTTAGGCCAGATACCTAGTAGGATCAGGCCTAAATGAGCAGTCAGACATCCCTCTCACAATCCCGGATTGCTGGCTCTCAACTGTTTGCCTGGGCCGCCATATTTGTTGGGATTTATTTATCTTCTATAATTGAAACATTCTAGCATTGAATGGAGGCCTGGGCCCACCACGGTGTGTGGAAAGCTTGGCTTCCTCCATCACCAGGGAAACCCAAGCCTCCTTCCTGCTCCCTCTGTGGCAGTAGCCATCTTGGTTGGTCTAATTTGCATACTTTCTCCTGATTGGCTTGTGGGCGTGGCTTGAGTATAGCAGCATGATGGTTAATTTGCATATTGCTCTTTTATTAGCTAGAATAGATTCCTCATCTAGGAGTATAGCTTTCATAAGAGTATTCCGAAGTTCTATCCAAAATAATGTTTGGAAGATTCTGTTGAATACATGTTTATATGCAGTTGAATATATTCGAAGGCCTACTATGTGGTGCTCTACTTTTTCCCCCTCTTCTTTTAAAGATGACAGTTTGATCAGTGTTTTGCATTTATCCTTGAGATGATTATGAATCTATTTTTTTCTTTCTTGGATAGACATAGAAGTAGATGCCCAGAGGGAAAGGCAAAGCTTATACACTAACTCAGAGCATTAAGAGGCAATCTAAGGCCATGATTTTAATTAGCTCTTACAATCTCAGCAAGGTGAATGGACCATCTGTGGTACAGAAGGAGCAAAACTGCTGAGAGTGGTGCAAAGGGCATTCCGTGCCAAAGTTGTCCTCGGGTACCAGAACTGTGCATTATCCCAGAAAGAGCTGAACCTGTGATAGGACCAAACTAAATTAGACGTAAGTGTTTTAATTAATATTGGCAGGAGTTAGTGTCAGTTGTACTTGCTAGTTCTCAAGGACTAGAGAGCAAAGTTTGACATTTCCTTATTTACATTTTCAGCGTTTTTTTGTTTTATTATTTCATATATGAAGGTATAATCATTTCACTGTTTTACATAGCAAGGTATAGATTCATGTGCAGTATTGCATCATACATATGCGCAGGAAATAATCAGAGTGTAGCTGATACTCATAGACCTGAAACTCATACCATATAAGCGAGGCTCCTACTATCACTTGATGGTAGTGTCCCTAAGGGCAAAAACACCATCCTGAAAACACATCTTAAAATAGTGAACTCTGCCGAGACCGGTTTGGCTCAGTGGATAGAGCGTCGGCTTGCGGACTGAAAGGTCCCAGGTTCGATTCTGGTCGGGGGCATGTACCTTGCTTGCGGGCACATCTCCACTGTGGGGCGTGCAAGAGGCGGCTGATTGATGTCTCTCTCTCATCCGTGTTTCTGACTTTCTATCTCTCTCCCTTCCTCTCTGTAAAAAATCAATAAAATATATTTTTTAAAAAATAGTGAACTCTGTTCCAGCATTTGGAGTTTCTATCTAGACATTTTTAAACCATTTATTCACTCATTCAACAAATATGTACTGAAAATGCAGTAATTTTGTTGCCCGAATCTTTGGGGAAAAAAAACAGCTTTACTGAGATAACATTTACTGTGATTTGCATAAAGTACAATTTTTGCATCTGAAGTGTATAATTTACTGTTTTTCAGTATAATCACAGGTGTGTGCAACTCTATTCAACACAGCCAATTTTAGGACAGCTTCACACCTCAGAAGGTGACCCCCTACCCTTTAGCTGTCACCCCCATATCCTCCTATTCTCCCTCTTCCCTTGCCTAACCAACACCCCAAACAAACACCAATCTACTTTCTTTCTCTGTTGATTGCCTATTGTGGGCATTTCACGTGAATGAAATCATGGGAGATGTTCCATGTTGTGGCTTATTTCTCTTTAAATCGGCATACTTTTGTCAGGGTTCAACCTTGGGTATTTCATTTCTTCCTATGGTCAAATAATATTCCATTCTATAAATACACTATGTTTTATGTATTCCCTCATTAGTAGAACATTAGGGTTGTCTTCACTTTTTGCCCATTGTGACTAATTCTTTATGAGCATCTGTGTACAAGTTTTATGTGGGCCTATGTTTTCATTTCTCTTGGGTATATACTTAGAAGTAGAATCGATCTATCATTTGGTAATCATGTTTAATCTTTTGAGGACCTACCAGTTTTCTATACTGACAATACCGTTTTACAGAGCATGAGTAGAGTATTATGTGTATTTCTCTTTCTCTACATCCTCACCAACACTTGTTATGAACTAACTTTATTTTATTATATCCAGGCTAGTGAATGAGAGGTGGCATCTCCTTGTAGGTTTGATTGGGATGACGAATGATGTATGTTCTCTTTTGTGCGTTTATTGGCCATTTGTATATTTTTGTTGAAGAAATGTCTATTCATTTTTAATTGGGTTGTTTGTCTTGTTATTGGGTTGTAATGGCTGTCTACGGGCATATGTGTTTGCGGTGAGGTACATCACTTTCCTAGAAACAGGCTAAGTGACAAGTCACATGGGGGGACTGCTGAAGAGAACGTGAGGTCATTGGCCACCTGGTTACCTGGGTGACAGTGTTTGAGTTCAAAAAGACTTTGTTTCATACTTTGTTTTCCTAAGTGGACACTGTGTCATGTATGCACACTGCTCTTTCATCATTGGATCTGACACCATGTGCACCTATGTGGTAACCCTTCCCCTGTCCCATGCTTTCATAATTTCTTGTTAATTCTACTATTAACACTCGACACATTGGTTAGGCAGTTTCCATAGACATTCCTATGGTCAGTTGTAATCACATACACATAAAATTGGTTTCTCAAGGTGAGGGATTGTATCTGAGTCATTTTCACATCTGTAGTAACCTGCATACTAGTTGGCATGAATTAAGCATTTATGAAAGATGTAAAAAATTCAGACTTTTCTCTCTCAGAATTAAATTTTCATCCTGAAGGTTGAATTTTAGTATGTGAAAAAAAAGTTGTCATTTATTTCATCCTTGTGGCAAAAGAATCTTTATACACAACACTCAGACTTAAGTCTTCTTACTCATTTTATCAATATTCCGGTGGTGCAGAAAAGCTGTTTCTATGCATGAAGTTCTACCTGCACTATGATTAAGATATGACATCGTGTGCTAAATTTTAATAGAAACAGTTGGGTCGATATTCCTCGTGAAACATACTTTGGGATCAACCATTTTGTTTACCAACATTCCCAAGACCGTGATTGTATTACTAGGTCTTCATAAAATCATAAATAAACAAGACAAACAACACAAAATTTTGCTGTGGTTCCTTCCATTTGGGAAATGTTGGCTCAAACAAAGTTAAATAAGTCCATACTACAGGACTTTCTAGAATCTCGAACAGGCTAATCACGTTAGGGCAATGCTGTGTGCAGTTACAGAGGTGGAAGAGGTAAAACTTATTTTCCTTCTGACCCAGAGTCAGATCTGTTCGGAGGCTGGAAGACTGCTTCCGGTGGAGAATGTCCTTGTACCACCTGTACAGCTTCAGCGATTTGGCTTATACATACAGTATTTGCAATGTACCATATGCATTTCTATGGAGACTGCCTCCCCGATAAAAATGGGATTTCCACCGCAGTGAATGGGTGTAGTCGATGTTTGATTCTTGCAATTCGGACCCATGACACATTCTGCGACCTGATTGCATTTATATCACAGCCCAGCGCTTCCTGCTCAGAAAAAGAAATGGGATATTTGTGAGGTTGCAGCCACTGCTTCTTTAGAGGACCAGCAAAGAAAATAATGAGGCCGTGATTAAATCATATAATTCAATTTCCCCTGCGATGTTCTCACTGACAAAGTAGTTCGTGGATTCAGCTGCTGAGGGCTCAGCAATGATACTTTATCACCAATTTATAGGGCAGGAAAACAAAAGAAAATTGAAACGAGCTGGGAGATGGTGGTGTGTGAGGGAGTGTGTGTGGTTCTTAAAGGATGGTTAATCGGATAGAGGCGGTGGTTGTGCAAGGAGCATTGTATTTTTCCATGGGCATGTAATTTAGCTTGCAAAATATCTCTGAAATTGAGAGTCACCAGGTCATTATGTAGATCTATGCAGGACGGCAGAGTAAAAAGAGGAACATTCCCCTTTTTTGACTTTTAAAACAATAATCAAATAATAACAGGTGAAATTCTGGCCTCTGAAGAAGATAGCAATGTTCTCCTCACCACCCCTTCACTCTTTCCATGGAAAGAGAGAAGCAGGCTCGTTCTCAGTTTTCACTTCCACAGTAGACTGCTTGTTTTCTTTTCTCTTAGGCTTGATTCTCTATGGACACTTCCTGCTTATCAGCGTCACCCTAAAATCAGAAGCATTTATATCATTTATTCACTCATTCAACAAATACATTGACTTACGACTTTCATCTTCTATCCTATCCTCACTTCCCCCTTCCACATCTTGCTTCTTCTCTCTCTACTCCTTCAACTCACCCCAGTTGACACTTGAGGTTGTCACTGGCACATGGCCATGGACCCATCTCGGATCTCTAAGCATGGTCTGTGCAATGGACCGATGATAGCTGACCTGTTATGAAGAGCAGACTCAGAGAAACAACGCATGCTCAGTGCAGCTTCAGGACAGTGCCTGGAGTAGAGCAGATATCCAGCAAGTGGCTTTGTTATGACCGTTGCTGTTACCTGTACATTCACATGCATCCTCCTTAAGTCCTCAGAGTCAGAAGATCAAGTCTCATTCAGATCGCATCCTCAGAGGGAGGGCTCTTTCCATCTCTTGACATTTCAAAGAAACCCAAGGAGAAAGGAACTGTGATGAAGACTCTACTAGAGGTGACCCTAAGAATAGCAAAACTTAAGCAGGGGAGCAAAACTTATCATAACATACAGGATCTCTGAACCAACATTATAGAAATCATCACAACGTATGAGAGCACATGAATACATTGTGATGGTTTGGGTGGGCCGCATAGTCTAGGGACATGGGTCTGATCTAAGGTCTGGTACAAAAGAAACATTATTGATCAGCTATTATTTAAAAACTAATTTGAGCTGAAAGGATTACAGTTTTCTTGAGGGAGTTTGGGAAGTGTGTTATCATTATTTATACTCCACCAAATATTATGAAAAATGCTAATGATGTAAGTTATTAAGAAAATCACGCAGAAAATAAATATTCTCAATTAAGTTAGCTTCAGATGGAAAGGACTATTTGTCATTCACATATATAATGCATATAAACAATGTCAAAGTAAGTAAGTAGAGCTTGGCTTAATGAATATGGCTTCAGTGTTGCAATATATTACACTCACCCATCAGCTTTGTGCCCCTTTTTTCTTAAAACTTAGATAAAACCCATTACAGCTCAATCTCCAGAATTATTTTTCAATATATTTTTATTGATTTCAGAGATAAGGGAGAGATAGAGAGAGATAGAAACATCAATGATGAGAGAGAATCAGTGATGATGATCGGCTGCCTACTACACACCCAACACTGGAGATTGATCCTCAACCAAGCATATGCCCTGACCAGGAATCAAACCTTAACCTCTTTTTTGATCCATAGGTTGAGGTTCAACCACTGAGCCATGCCTGCTGGGCCCTAGAGAATTATTTAAATCTATCCATTCCCTCCATCCTGAATTACTTCGCTCTGAATCCCACTAATTCCATCTGTTCCCTGGAGCAGGCCTCTAACTAACCTCCTAGCTCTTTCCTCCACTCTTACTCTGTTATAACTCAATCTCACTCAGGATGATCTTGTTAACAGGTTCATCGGAATATAGGATATTCCTTCTTAGAAACTACAAACTTTTTATTTTTTAGATTAAACTGAGAACTCCTTACTGCAACCTACTGCATAAATCACCATAGGATTTAGCTTGCATTCACTTTCTCTTTTTTTTTTCAATATATTTTATTGATTTTGTACAGAGAAGAAGGGAGAGAGAGAGAGAGCTAGAAACATCAATGAGAGAAAAACATCAATCAGCTGCCTCCTGCATACTCCCTACTGGGAATATGCCTGCAACCAAGATACATGTCCTTGACTGGAATCGAACCTGGGACCCTTGAGTCTGCAGGCCAACAGTGTATCCACTGAGCCAAACCGGTTAGGGCTGCATTCAGTTTTCTAACTTCCTCACCCTTCCTCTGTTCATCAGCCTCCACTTGTAACGGCCTCCTGCCTTTTTCTGGAACAAACCAAACAAGTTCCAATCTCCGAATATGTATCTTGATAAAGATCTTTTTCCCTAGTTCATGTTGCACACACCACATCTTCTGAGATTTGTCTTTGTCCCTTATGACTAAATCAGCCTCTCCCAGTGACCCCATGCCACCATTACTGTCTTCTTTGTAGTATACATTACAGTGTGTTATTCGTTATTATCTGTGTGCTCATTCAATGTTTTGTCTCCACCGAAGCTGAGTTCTTATCTGTTTTGTTCCATATTGTATCCCCAGAAGCTAATCACACAACCAACAGATCTGTTCAAATAATGATACATCGCCATCATCATCATCGGTATTGCTGTTTACACAATCCACATGTACTGAGCACTCATTTATGTTCCAGGCTTCGTGCCAAGTAATGTGCTTTCTCACTTGCTAACCTAGAAAATCTGTAAGGGAGGTCCATTTTCATCTCCGTTTTAAAGGTAAGGGAATGGAGGCTCATCGGCGTTACTACTATTGTAATTGACATCTTCACTATCATCATCATCATCATGATTTCAGGAAGTAGAACTAGAATTGGTTTGCCTTTGTCACACAGTAGTGAGAGGAGGGGATAAGGGCTGTAGATGTAGGACATCTCATCACCAAGACACAAATGAACTGGTCAGAAAGGTGGACATCAAGGGATGGCATTCAGCAAGTGACAAACAGATGGAAATCCTGGAGGCTATGTCATTGTCAAAGTGTGGTCTCCAGGCCAGCAACGTGGGCATTGCTAGTGCGCCTGTGACAAATGCAGAATCATGGGCCTGCTGGGTCACACTCTCCTGGCTTAGAGCCAGGAATCTATCTAAATAAGCTTCCCAAACGATTTTTAACCAACTGCACGGAAAGTTCTGGCAGGTAGCCAAGAAAACGGGAAATTCACAAGAGTAAGGCAAGACATTCACGTTAAAAAAATCGAACCACACAAACAGCAGTCAGGTTAGCAGGCCAGGCACAGAGATGCAGACCTGTTGCTAAAGTTGGAATATAGGGAGGGGGTTGATCATAAGCAGAAACAGTCAAGGTAGGTAACGGGGCGGTGAGTCAGAGTAAGACTAGACAGCAGTCAGGTAGATCTGATCTTCTCACCTGTAGCATTTGCTTACGTTCTTGAAATCCCCGTCTTATTCACAGGATTAGTATCAGTACATGAGGTTGGATTAAGCCAAACGTAGAGTAAAAAATGCTCCACCCTGACTGCAGTTATATAGACTGGGAGAATGTGGGTGTGTGTGTGTGGGGGGGGAGGGCAGTTGGGCCTTTATGGCCACACTCAGGTGTGTAAGTTTGCGGATGACTCAGATGCTGTTCCGAAGGGTGAGATGGATGGGTCCTGCAAGGACATTGTGTAGTGCTGTATGAAGAGGCAAAATAATAGTGGAAAAATTTCAGCTGTGGAAAGTATAAGGCAATGTACTTGGAGAAATATAATTCAAGCTATCCTGATAAAATGACTTATGCTCTCTGCTACTACTATGTCTAGAAAAATGATATCGGAATCTATGTCAATTATCCCTTGAAGACAGTCCAGTGTAGAGTGGCAGTTCAAAGGGTCACCAAATGCCAGAGATAGCTGTGATAAAATTGGGGAAAAAAAGTGTTATGTAATTGTGTTAAAATTTTCAGCGGAATAATAATATTCTTGCACTTGTAGTAGGGTTCCTGGTTCTATCCAGTGCATTCCAGTAAGGCTATAAAACAGGGAGAGAAGCCTGAAAGGTTAACAGAAACGATCAGAGGAATTAAATAGTGAGACCAGAGGAGGAATTTTCAGGTCAGAAAATGATGGGTGAAAAGGGACATCAAATTTATGTCCATGAAGATATTAGGTAATAGAACATGGACATGCTCAACAAATCAGGATTCCTTTACCTAGAAGAACTAACTCTCTTGAAGTTTGAAGGTAATTTTGTGATAATAAAAAAGAAAGGGTAGGACTTCTTTGTACAGTTGTGAGTAGGAGAAACACAAAATTTATTCTTGTGTTGCTATTTATTAATTATGGTGTTATTTTCCTCACACACAACTGTAATTCTATTTTTGCTTTCACCCTGTATACCTGTTGGTACAGTCATTGATGTTATTCCCCATGAGAGAGTTTACAAACTAAGAAGATGAGAAGGAACAAAAATAACTACTTATTTATGGAAAATGAGACTCAAAATGTTTTATAAAAGGGAAATATATTTTATTCTGGACATTTTATTAATGTTTAAAAGAGACATTATTTGGGGGAAATCCAAAATGAGGCATCTTCATGAAAAATAAAATCAGAGAACTGAAGATTGATATAGAAATAAAGCTGTATTTATTCTGCATTTGTAACAAGCTCACAAGGAAAACACACACTAATACACACACACATATATGCATAGACATGTATGAATTTATATTTACTTTATTTTAAAATAAAATGTTTTATCATAAAAATATGTATGCATTAATTAGAAGTACATTTGAAAATACAGATTAGTAGATTAAAAATATTACACATAGCTTCATTATCCAAAGGTATCGACTATTAACATTTTACTGTACAATTTTCTATTTGTAATTTTCATTTATCTGATTTTAAAAAGCATTCATTGCCTCTAAGATTTTACTATTAGTCATGTAGACTGTTGATTTAATATAAACATTTTTAAAATCATAATAATGTGAAAATACTAATATTCTGTTAAATTCAGTCTATCGGTATATAGGACTTTTGCTTTATATTCAAACTAAGTTTAGATTATAGACTTTGTAAGAAACCTCATTTTAATATTCAGATTTATTATACACATGAAATTAAATAGTTTTCTAATTCTTCATTTCTATAATCATGGCATTTTATTTGTAATGTTTTTTTTTGTTTCACATTTTTAATATTTTGTTTAGTATGTAAAGACTTTTTAGATGTATCTTTTAATAGCACATAGGTGCCTCATAAATTTTTCATTTTTAGCCAATTTGGAATGCTTGCCTTTTCCAACGAGTGTTTCATTTATTTATATTTATTGTCACACATAATTTAAGTTATTGTCATTAGATATTTGAAATACAGTATCTGGGTTTAAATAATGGTATTGTTATCCAGCTATATTATACAGTTGTATGAAGATTTAGATTAGATAATGAATTTAAAACACTTGTATAATGCCTGACACAGAGAAAGCATTCAAATTATTATTATTGTTCTAATTACTTTCTCTGTCTTATTTTATACTTCTTTTTTAATTTGAATACCATTTTGGCTTTTATCTTTGTTTATATTTTCTACTGTAGAGATTGTTTATGGTTTTAATTTTTATAGTAACTCAGAAGATAGAAACACTATTAAACTTTACAGGCAATTAACTAAATTGATAAAATAGCTACATAAATCTATATTTGGGAATATGCATAGATTCTCCAAATATGTACTTACATCTCTATATTAATGTTACGTTCAATGTAAGATAATTTTCACTTAAAATGCAAAGTATCATTACAATTTGTGTTGTTATTACTAATAGTGTAGCAGATAGGCACATGAGCTTAGCTCATGATAAAGAGAAGATATCTAAGTACAAATCTCATATGTTAGGGCACTTGTATCTCGAGGTACCACTGTATAGGAAATTTCAGTGTATTTCTCAAGTATGCCCAGCTAGTGCACATGACATGGGATAATTTTTCATGAGGATATGCGTATTTATCTGAATTGTAGCTGCAGATGAATATAATTTGAGGGAAGGCTATTTGATCCTGCATTGAAGGTGATCCAGCCACGAAGTGGATCAACTCTATATATTACAATGAAGCTATTTAGACCATTTCTCCTTGAATGTGACATACCTTCCTGTTCATGGAATGCGGTCTTTTATATTCCAAATGGGTTTATCTTTTCCCTCTCTCTGTATCTTAAATTATCTGCGCTCTTATTTTTGTTATGTTTTCTTCTTCTGGATATTTCCTCTTTATTATTGTTTATTAGAAAGGAGTATATAATTACTAAAAAAAAATTCAAAAAGTTCAGCTCTGTGTACAACTAAATTAAATTTGTTCCCTCTAATAAAATCCTATTCCCATTTGCTAAGGCCAGACACCTTTAAGAGTCTCTCAAATCTTTAACCATCTGCCCTAGAAACTACATGATCAGCAAAAAAAAAAAAAAACCCCATGTGGTTCCCTACCTAGTTCAAAGTATGATTTTTCCTCCTCTTCCTCCTCTCCTCTGCTCTGTCCTTAAAACAGTCCTTAGATATCCTAGGAAATGTATTTTCCCTTTGTAAAATCAGTCAATAATTCCCCTACTTATACTCTAGGACTGTTGTGATGATCATATAAAATAACAGAGTATGGGAAACTAATTGCTGAAGTTCACAGGCCATACAAATTCAAGTCACTTGCATTGATTGTATATAACTCATCCTCCTCAGCTCAAATATCCCTTTTATCCTGTCTAGCTTGTTCTTTGCTGAACTTAGTTTCATTCTCATAAACAGCACCAATTCACCCATATTTATATCCTAACACTCACTCTTAACCAACCGGAGTGATTTCTCACTTACTTAAAATCCCATAGAAAGGTATTTGTACCTTTCCTGGGTTCCTTACACCATTCTCCTCCAGGTGATTTTATCCATTTCGGGTGCTGAATGTATCTCTGGCTCAACCTCCCTGAGCCGCATCCAACATTCCTTTCAAAGCAGATTTGAAGCATCTGCTAAGTTATTAGTAGATTAATAGCTAAGCAGATGGGTGAGTTAGGGAAGTATTTCGAAGTTAGTATAGACACCTATTCTCAGGTAATAAGACTTAAAGCCTTAAAGCCATGTCTACACACACACACCCTCTTTCCCTCTAGTTGCCACAGCAGGTGTTAGCGTGGCGCCTAACAGAGGACATGATGCACACTAAGGACTGGCTGCCTCCTCTGGGACTTTCTGTCCCTCTGACATGGTCCAAACTCACACACAACGCATTGATGGTTCCTGCCAAGTTCCCTCTGCATCTTCCAGTTCTGTTTGCCAGCGAGTCCTTTGGAATGCCCACCCTCACCCCTCCATCAGTGGCCTGCCTGTACCCACCGGGCTTGCAGATACAGCATGGAAGACGGAACGTACAGCTCGCCATGTGTAGCACTGACTTTCAAAGCTTCCCGAACAAATGGTTCTGGCTGCATCTACTTCAAAGCGTTGACTGAAGCAGACAGAAAGCTTCCTGCCAGGGACTTGTATTTGCCACACAGATCTGTCAGCTTCACCAAACATCTCAGTGTGTTTGGAGCGGACATTTGAGCTGATGGATGTGAAGGACTCAAACCCTGTGGAGGAGAGGAAGGTCCAACAGGGTACAGAGCAGCGTCTACGTGACTCCAAGGTGATCGCTAAGTAAACGTGTTTCACAGGAACCGTGGGGTTGCCTCCCGCATCCCACTTACTGGGTTCGCTGAAGCAAGGAGACCCTTTCGTGGGTTTGGCACGTTTGGACTGAAACACGGTGGTGGTGTGAGCAGTAATCTTGAGATGAGATGAGCTGTGTAAATTACACATCACAAATGCTACTACAGTGGTACCTCGAGATACGAGTGTCCTAACATATGAGGTTTTTGAGATACGTGCTATTTTTGCTTTGAAATACGAGCAACATTTGAGATAGGAGTCATCGCGTGGATCGGCCAGCTGCTCACAACCCACCAGTTTACTGCGACTCGAGCATCTCATAGTTTCCCACGCCTCAAGATTACAGAACAAATTAAACTCGTATCTTGAGGTACCACTGTATAAACCCTGAGCAAAACTACAGGATGGAGTTAGTGATCCTTGAATACTTATTTCAGCTTTCGCATTGCCTCCATCTTCTGGTTGTCTCTGTCCACTTCTCTTTCTCTGAAATGGGAATTACTCAATTCCACCAGTTGCTGTCACGCTGTCCTCAGAACGGAACGTAAGATGTGCAACAAAAATCTTCACAACGCAAATGCCACAGGGGACTCCTACACCCGGTGGCATAAAACTAGCAAATGTCACACGAGGATTATTCCAGACGATATAACCATCTTTGATAGGCTGGGTAATTATCACGTTCCTACTTGCTCCGCTCAGGAGCATTTGGAGATAAGGTAATCAACATATTGGTTGTAAATGTCATAACAATTACCCGCTTTCCCTTAATTTGTCATTTCACCATTTCTTACTCATGTAATTGAATTCAGTCTGACGTCTTTTGTTCTTGTCAGAAGTCTTTTGGGGGGGAAATTAAATAAATAAGACAGAGTTTTCAGACATTTAAAATTACATTCAGGCAGGAAATACTTATTTTGCAAGTGGGTCTGAAGAACACTTTCAGGAAAGGGTAGGGACATATATGTGAGGCCGGCCTATAGGTTTTAAAGTCTACAGATTAGTAACCCAATTCTTTCTAAGAGACTGTTGCCAATTTTTATGGACAAGAAGCACTTTTTAAAGCTACATTATTTTTTAAAAATATATTTTATTGATTTTTTACAGAGAGGAAGGGAGAGGGACAGAGAAGCCAGAAACATCGATGAGAGAGAGAGGTTGATCAGCTGCCTCTTGCACGCCCCACACTGGAGATGTGCCCACAACCAAAGTATATGCCCTTGACCGGAATCGAACCTGGGACCTTTCAGTCCGCAGGCTGACACTCTATCCAAAGCTACATTATTTAAATGAATTTAATAACAATATTTATTTATTTATTTATTTATTTACTTACTAGAAGCCAGGTGCGCAAATTCGTGCACCAGTGGGGTCCCTCCACCTGGCCTGTGGGATAAGGCTAAAACTGGCTCTCCAACATCCCCCTAGGGGTTCGAGATTGCAAGAGGGCACAGGCCAGGCTGAGGGACTAACCCCACCAGTGCACAATTGGGGCCAGGGAGTTACACAGGAGGTTGGCCAGCCAGAGAGGGACTGCGGGAGGGCTCCTGGGCGTGTCCAGCCCACCTCACTCAGCCCCGATAGGCTGTACCCCAGACGCAAGCTCACCTACCAGTCCGAGCATCTTCCCCCTGGTGGTCAGTGCACGTCTTAGTGGGTAGGTGAGTGACCTTGGCATATCATTAGCATATTACGCTTTGTTTGGTTCAATAGACAACTGGACATTTAGCATATTAGGCTTTTATTATATAGGATTATTTTTTTTTAATCTTCACTGGAGGATTTTTTTCCCATTGAATTTTTTAGGGAAAGTGGAAGAGAGAGGGAGAGACAGGGAGAAACACTGATGTGAGGAAGACATATTAATTGTTTATCTCCCACATGCCTCCCCTGAAGGCTTGGACACTGAACCTCGGTACCTGCCCTTGACTGGAATTGACCCCGGGATCCTTCAGTTCCCAGGCAGACCTGAGCCTAACCAGCGAGGACTAATTTAATAACAATATTAATGGGGCAAAAGGAGTTTGTTCTTTTCTCAGTCTCCTATGCCTATTGTAGTCCACTCGTTATGCTCAGAAAAGAACTATATAAATACTTTACTTTCAATTTCTAATTAGTCTATAATTGAGGAACAGCTTAAGTTGGCCTGGATATTTTTTTAATATATTTTATTGATTTTTCACAGAGAGGAAGGGAGAGGGATAGAAAGTTAGAAACATCGATGAGAGAGAGACATCGATCAGCCCCCCTACTGGGGATGCACCTGCAACCAGTGTATGTGCCCTTGATCGGAATCGAACCTGGGACCTTTCAGTCCGCAGGCCAATGCTCTATCCACTGAGCCAAACCAGTTTTGGCGAGCCTGGATATTTTAATTACTACTTTTTAAATCACCAAATTTCGGATTTGAGAGCAGTTTTAAGGTCGCAGAAAATTACAGGAGAAAGTACACAGGGTTTCCATATTCTCCTGTCCTGTGAAATTCACACAGCATCAACTTCCACTATGGACACTCCCCCGCCAGAGTGGTACATTTCTTACAACTGATGAGCCAACATAGACATGTCATGATCACCCAAGGCCTGTAGTTTACATGAAGGTTCATTCTTGGTGCTGTAAGAATCACACCAAGAAAAGCCTGTGGCTGTTGACAGGTGTAGAATGGCTGTATCCACTGTGGTAATACCGCACGGAAGTTTCATTGCTCTTCTCTGCACTCGCTTTCTCTTCTATAACCTCTGGAAAGCACGAATCTTTATCCATTTCCATAGATTGTCATTTCCAGAGTGTCCTGTAATTGGAATCATACAATATGTAATCTTTTCATAGTGGCTTCCCTCACTTAGTAATATGTATTTCAAATTACTCCCATATCTTGGTTTGACGTGATAGCTCCTTCCTTTTTAGCACTAAATACTATCTATTGTCTGGATGTACCGCGTTTTACTTATCCATTCACCTCCTGAAGGACATCGTGGTGGCTTTCCAATTTTGACAGTTATGAATAGAGCAGCTATTAAAATCCTTGTGCAGGTTTTGGTGTGGACATGAGTTTTCAGTTCACTAAGTACCGAGGAGCACGATTGCTGGATCACACAGTAATAGTTCAGCTTTGTAAAAAACTGTCGCTCTGTCCTCCAATTGGCTGTGCAATATTGCGTTCCCCTCCACAGTGGGTTTCTATTGTCCCCTTCCTCACCGGCACTTCCTGTTTTGGATTTGGGCCATTCAAATAGGTGTGTGGTGATGTCTCATTGTATTAATTTGCTATCTCTTGATGATGTATGATATTGAATGTCTTTCAAATGCTTGCTGGATATCTGTCTATCTTCTTTAGTTGGGTGTATTTCTTATTCTTGGCCCATTTTAATGGAGATTTTAATATTCATAATGGTGAGTTTCTAGAGCTCTTTGTGTATTTAGATAAGATTTTGTAACACATGTCTCATGCATATTTTTCTTTCAATATTACCTGACCTTTTCTTCTCCTTCTCTTGAACTATCTTTCGCAGAGCAGAAGTTTTTAATTTTAATAAAGCCCAGCTAATCAGTTATTGTTTCATGGATCTCAAACTTCGCAATTAAATCCGAAAACATGTAAGCTGTTTTTATTAATATGATTGATCTCTGAACTGTGCAACTGGCAAATATATACTTGGGAATGCATGGTAAGAGAACCCCGGGGTGGGGACGTGATCTTACTGGTAAAAAGAATCAGCTCCAGCTTTCGGTAATTAAATCTGTATTTTCAAAGATAATAATGAAGAATGGCTAAGACACAGGTTGATACTAGGATGCAGGAGGGAGGAAGAGCAGTTTGGAAATATTTTAGAAGTTTAGGAATTTGACCTTGATAACCTGAATTGGGCAGAGATGACTATAATGAAGACATGGAAGCACATCAAAGAGAACTAACAGGACATGGTGGCTGTGGACATTTAGGACGGGGAATCAAGCTTTAAGGATGACTCGTTGGATTGACAAGAAGAGGGATCAGTGTCTTCAGATGGAGAATATAGGAGTAGAGAAACATTAAAGCTAGAATAAGGGATTCGAGATCTTCAGTTTACTTTCTTTTTCTTTTTTAGTTTCATTTTTTTAATATATTTTATTTTATTTATTTTTAATTTTTTATTAATGTGTTACATGTATACATATCTTCCCATTGCCCCTTCTCCTCCCAGGCATACCCTAACCCCCCAGTGTCTTGTGTTCATTGGTTTTGCTCATATGCATGCATACAAGTTCTTTGGTTGATCTCTTATCTACCCCACCTCTCCTTAACCTTCCTGCTGTAATTTGATGGTTTTTTATTTCAGTTTACTTTCATTCACAGAATAAAAAAAGCAATTTCTAGGAAATGGCTACATTCCTAAGAAGGTTCAGAATGAAAGACTGAAAATTAAAGTAAAAACTGAGTGTGAAAGGAGTGTGGTTGGCTGCATTTGATCTAATAAGTCAAGCTGGTTTGCTTTTCTCCACACCCATGATTAAGCCATCCCCAGAAAAATATTTGTGTTAACCCAATTTTCCAGAAGATGGGAAGTTATTTAAACCAACGAATTGACTTGCTGTGTGCTCTGGGATGGGTTGTTGAGCTTGTGTTTTAACTTTTAAATATGGAAAATGAAATTCTGTTTGTCATATTTTTGCGAGCACTTGCTATAATTTCTTTAAAAAAATCACTCTGCCTAGCACATTCAAGACACACAACAAATAATATTTATTATTAATAGTACTAATAATAAAATTATTGCTAAGCCAAACAAGCTGTATTTGTTGGCTTTTCTATGTAACTTGTTTGCAAAGAAAATTAATAGACTCTCAGAAGATTTCTATAAGACTGCAGGATATTTTTATAAGGCTGTTGATAATTATTGAGGGATGAAAAATAGCTGAAGTACTTGGGCAGTAATTCTCACTCTTGGGTGCAGCTACATGCCTCCTCTAAAACTTTGAGTTTATATGTACAGATTCTTGACCCAATCCAGTCTCTGCTGAGTTTATACTGTATGCGTAAAAAATTACCAAAAACAACAAAATGAAAATCATTGTCCCAAGGTCTTTAATCAGGATACACATGTAACATCTAATATCCATCAGAGGATGTCAATCATTCCACGCAGTGTTCCAGTGGGGATTTAAGGCCTAATAGATATTTTGAACAATGTGCACTCCTAGAAATTAGCTAATGTTGGCCAACCCTCTCCTACCTCTTTCTTCCCAACCTGAACCCATAACTCAATCTCCATTGCCATACCCTCAGACTTAAGACCGGTCCCTAACACTTCCCTGAGTTTCATCATCATAAAACTTTGAATATGTATAGTTTTTGCATATACCATATTCCCCCCAAAATGTTACACATTGTCAGATTAAGGGAGGGATGAAACCTATAAAGTGAATATATACTCAAAGCCTTTCCAGTATTAATTTCTTTAACGTTTGTAATAAATTATAGAAATAATCCCGCTTTATATCACTGGCAAAAATAAATTTAGAGTTGTACAGCTTCTGACTTCTAGGCTTGTCACAAATTTGTTTGAACTTCTACATTTTTAATCTTCCTTTAGGCTTTCTGTCTCTACTGTACTAATTGGCACATTTTTTTGTCTCTTTTTGTTTTACCCACTTGAGAAGCTCATCTGTTTTATTTTTTTTTAATCATCTTCTGTAAAACACAGCATGGTTCATCATCCTTCTTTATCCATTGACTCCAAAATCCAGATGACAAATTCAATTTAAACGCTATCACTTTTCAGCTGTCCTTGGAAAACAGTCATAGGGAGTGGAAATGTGCCCAACTTTATAATAGCTTCTCATGCTCTTAACTGACTCCATTGACAAATGGAAATTTGTAATTTGGCTGTTTCTATTGGCCTCTCTTTATCCCTCCACCACAGTTACTCTCAAGAGACGAGTCAAGTTCAATTTCTGTGACCTCTAAGGTAATGTTAGGAATCACAAATTTATCGATGGGCTGATATTTGAAGCAAGTGGATGATAGGCATATTACTAGTTTGTCATATAATGATATTATTATTTTTGTGGTAAAAATAAAGTAGATCAAAATGGAATTTTAATGACTCTTCAGAGAGGACAGTCAAATTTCACAGTTTCCTACAGGCGGGAGCAAATCTGCCCATAAACATAGCTTTATGTTAATTGAGGGCGCTTTAACAATCTGGTAACATCAAATTTATGATACAACACCACCGCACACTCTGAAATTTTGTTAGGCCGTGTGCTAAGAAGCTGTTTCTTCAAAAGCCCCGGTGTGAGCTATTTCCTAGGAGAATGATATTCAATTGACATATAGATTAACAAGTGAGTACATATTTCTTTAATGAGAAAAGCAGGGAGCTAGACTGTGGAGCGAAGCCCTGTGGATCAAGGACACTGTGATCATTCAAGACAGGAATGAAACTGCATGAACATGCACAGCGGTTTGAAGACAGCAACATCAGGAATGGGTCCCTGGGAATCATAAAAAAAATAAGGGCTATTATGAAGTCCAATTAAAGGGCAAGCATGGAAATGCAAAGGGAAAAAGAGACTCAGCCCTTAACCATTTGACCTGAGAAAAGCATTTCTCTTTCAAACCAGGATATGTGTGCTTTGGAGCCATTGCTTATAACTCTTTCTGATTCTTGAGGATCCCTCCCCACCACCGCCCCCAGATCCTATGAGCACTACCCAGTATACCTTTAGGCTATGCCAGGATTAATTCCAAAAACAGAAGCCTCTGTGATATTGTTTGCTTGCTACCACAAAGCGACAATTGTCCCTGAAGCAAAAGCAAGGGCAATCTCATGGCCACACATAAAGAGACATTGTTTATACCAGTGGTTCTCAACCTTTCTAATGCCGCTTCCCCTTTAATACAGTTCCTCATGTTGTTGTGACCTCCAGCCATAAAGTTATTTTTGTTCCTACTTCATAACTGTAATTTTGCTACTGTTAATGAATCATAATGTAAATATCTGTGTTTTCTGAATGGTCTTAGGTGTCCCTGCTAGTGGTTCTTAACTTGTGGGTCTCAACCCACAGGTTGAGAACTTCTGCTGTAGAAGTTAGATGTAGAACTTCTGCTTTAGGAAGTTTGAGAACCACTGGCTTATACTCTCTGTCAACTAGAATGCTTTCCTTCCAGGAATGCGACATAGAAGGGGAGCATTTAATTATTTACCCTTGAAAACACCAAAGAGGGAAAACATAATGTTGTCCTGATTTTGAATTGCTCAGCCATTCCACAGACTTTTGAGAACTGATATCCTGAACAATCTCAAATTCTTCTTCTTTTTTTAAAATATATTTTAATAATTTTTTATAGAGGGGAAGGGAGAGGGATAGAGAGCTAGAAACATCGATGAGAGAGAGACATCCATCAGCCGCCTCCTGCACGCCCCCTACTGGGGATGTGCCCCAACCAAGGTATATGCCCTTGACCGGAATTGAACCCGGGACCCTTCAGTCCACAGGCCAACGCTCTATCCACTGAGCCAAACCAGTTTTGGCTCAAATTCTTCTTTGTTTACTCTACGCCAAAGCCGTTCTTTGACCATTTCTGGCATAGGATGTGTCCCCGAGGCTGACCACTTGGTCCTGCATCAAACAGGTGCCCTTGGCTGCTGCCTGCTAGTGCTTTTGTCGCATGGGAGCCACCTGTAGGAGATAGGCAGGCAGCCAGAAGAAAGGATTGCTGGGAGTTTCTTTACCATTTTCAACTGGGCTGTGCCCTCCATGAGTATAGCTGTTCCAGGAGCTCCTTCTCCAGAGCCCCCTCTGTTAAAGAAAAATGATTCATCTGACACTTGTTGAAATATTAAGGGAGACTTTATTCAAGGTGGGGCAGGCACTCCAGTGGGATTTTGTAGTAGGGGAAAGAGATGTGGCTCAGCTCCAAATACAAGGAAAAGTAGAGGTTTATAGCCAAAGAGCAAATTCAAGGGGTCAATGGATGAAAAATCACTCAGAGAAGAAGCATCTTAGTAACTTACTGGGTATTACCTTTGGGCACATAAACCTCACGAACCCAAAATAAATACCACATTCTCTGGCGTAGAAGACAACTTTTTAACCCAGGAAAATCTCTGAATTCGGGGTTCTTCTTATACGCCGGGTGTCATCCTCTAGGGCGAGTATATCCCAAACTCTGTATTTTAACTGGAAAAGTTGGGGGTTATCTTACATGCCGGAAAATACCCCATATCATCTTTGTCCCCAAACTACTGCTTTCTTGCATTTTCCATGTCTACAAAGGTACCATCACCAACCAAATTACCAACATAGAAACCCAGGTACATCCTACACTCATCCTTGCCCATCCTCCATTGCTCCAGCCAACCATGACTCCCTATAACTCTTCCTGTCATGACTTGATCTTTCCCCTCTTCCATAAGTTCTCTGGAATCTTCCTAGTTGAATACCTTATCGTCTCAATTAGAATACTAGATGAGCCCCCAATGCATTTCCCTGTGCACAGTTATGCATACACAATCATCGGATGTATACACACACACACACACAGTTACTAGCTGTGCACACATGTACACAGGTGTGCACAAACATGCACACAAGGTCATCAGATGTCTCTGACATCTCCAAAACAGCAAATTGAATACTAGTATATGTCTTTGTTGTTTCCTAATTGGCAATAACGTATTATTTTCTGCAGGGTGGGCTCTAAACTTCAATTTGGGTCACACCCTCCAGAAACTGACCTCTGCCAGTGGTCTCCAGGGTCTTTTCTCTGAGGGATAAAAGAACACACATGGTCTGGCTTCTGCCTTGCCTCATGCATTGTGGGCAGTAGGCATCCAGTGAGTGTTTTCTATATCAATGAGAAAATGATGGGGAGAATTTTTAGAGGAAAATTCGTTTGTAATATTATGTTGTCAGAGATGAGCATATTTAATGCACACTAATGCGATAGTTCTTACATTTGAGGGAGTTGAGAGACATGGTATCTCAGATATTAATAATAAAGAGCCCTGATTTTGTGAGATTTATGTATGAGGGTCTGTACATATGAATATTTAAATACAGATAATCATTAGATGCCCCTAAGATGGTGGGTATTTATATAAATATTTAAATACGTTGAACCTGCTTCACTGTTTGTTATATCCCAAACATGTTGACATTCTGATTGTTTGGATCCTTTGAATAATTAATCACCATTTTTTCCAACATTTGGACTACATTAAAATAGAATCTGCACTACAATGACATTGAGGGCATAATTAAACCTTTGTAACATCAAAAGCTAGTTCAGAGGACTGTGCCTTTTATTTATCTGGGATAACCATTTTTATTTATGAGAAAATAGAAAACCTGTTTAGACTAGAGATGTTTGTTCAGTATCCCCAAACTAAAAATATTGCACAATGAATAAGCTAATCTCTAAAGCACATAATATTGGCATTATTCGTCAGTGGTTTAACTAACGGAGACTTCCTGAAGTGGTGGGCTTAAAACACATCAGGGTATATGGAAATAAATGCCACTTATAAGGTTTCAGGACTACTCAAAAAACACATGTGACAAATTCAACTTCACCTTCCAGATAATATGCATGAATGAAAAGAAATTATAACTGGAGTAGCAGGGGTTAGTTGCCACCAATAAAAGAATATCTGTTTTGGACAGAATTTCTCAGTGGTTAGAGCATAAGCCCACATATGGAGGGTTTGCAGATTCAATTCCTGGCCAAGGGCATGTACCTGGGTTTTGGGTTCACTCCCCGCATGTGGGAGGCAACTGGTTGATGTGTCTCTCTCACATCCACATTTCTCTCTCCTGCTTTCTCTCTGCCTGTCTTCCTTCCATTCTCTCTGAATTGCCATTGAGAAAATGTCCTCAGGTGAGGATGAACCCACAAACAAAGATAAATACAATCATTTCTTGAGGCATGCTCCAGCCTGAGCAGTGGCAGAAACCCTATGGGGGAACACAACTTCATCTGTCGCTTCTCAGAATTAGTCTGTGTCGCTAGAAACCCATGGAGCTTGGGGTACCATCGGGCAGAAGGACAACGCCAGGGCGCGCTGTGCAGAGAAAAGATCTGGACCTTTCTTCTAAGCAGCCTGATGAAGAGTCTGGCGCCTAAAACTAATGTTGTGATGCTTGAGTTCTTTGGAATTGCGATTCCCGGGGAAAAGAAAAGGTCGCGGTGATTAGCTAGGAATTGATGCTGAGTGTGTTTATTTGCCGGTTTCCCGCCACTTTCGATGGTATGTAAATGAGATCTTTACTTAGGAGAAGCATTCCCACTGGAGGACAGATGGCAGCTGTTGAAGCCCCAGGAGGAGATAAAGCACAGCCTTTCCCCAGCCTTTTCGTTTCCTTTAGCGCAGTTTCCACCATCTCCCGGCATCTCCCTCGAATTGCCTGAGCTGGAATGTTCACCTTCTGGGGTCAGTTAATGCCTGGGAGCTCCCTGGCTACCGACTGAGCATTGTGAACTGGGCTCCGAAAACTGGCTTGCTCAGCACCAATGGGACTGTGGTCTGTGTAGCAATGGAGGTCTAATGCCCTGACTCTAGAGCAGTGGTTCTCAACCTTCCTAAGGCCGCGACCCTTTAAGACAGCTCCTCATGTGGTGGTGACCCCCAACCATAACATTATTTCTGTTGCTACTTCATAACTGTCATTTTGCTACTGTTATGAACTGTAATGTAAATATCTGATAGGCAGGATGTGTTTTCATTGTTACAAATGGAACATAATTAAAGCATAGGGGTTAATCACAAAAACAATATGTAATTATATATTGTGAAATATTTATTTCTAATGACAAATAAATGAAATGTTGTCTTGAATCGTGGTGTAGCATGGGCAACAATCTTCATTGGACAACAGTAAACTACATGGCTACACTTTGCTACACCAAGGAGCGGTGTGTTGGTTCCTAAGACCAGGGGAAATAGGTGTTTTCCGATGGTCTTAGGTGACCCCTGTGAAAGGGTCCATCGACCCCCAAAGGGGTCGCGACCCACAAGTTCGGAAACGCTGCTCCAAAGAGTAGAATTGGCATCCGAGGGATAGGAATAGAGTGTCTTCAGAAAGGAGTCTGAACATCTTGGCAAAGCTGACAGTCCCACTGCAAGATACAGGGGTAGGTGTGCGCACATGGAGTCTTCCAGACCTCAGTCAGGGGAGCTTATAGACTGGAGTGGGAATGTGGGAGTTGGGTGATGGGAACTCAGTCTGGTGGGAGATGGATCTAGGTTGTCTTCAGATCTTCATTCTTCCATCTCTATATTCTTTGCTGTTGCATTCAGAAATATCTGCTTGGGAGTCACTCAGCGATCCTCCCCTCAGATCTCAACCTTATTTTTTGTTTATTTTTTCCCAATGTATATGTTTATTGATTTCAGAGAGGAAGGGAGAGGGAGAGAGAGAGAAACATCAATGATTAGAGAGAATCATTAATCATCTGACTCTCGCACACACCCCCTCCCACTGGGGATCGAACCCATAACCCGAGCAGGTGCCCTGACCAGGAATCAAAACATAACCTCCTGGTTCATAGGTCGATGCTCAACCACTGAGCTATGCCCGGCCTGGCAGATCTTCATCCTGAGAACACCTCCTCAGGCAGAGAGAATCCAGCTTTCCCCAGTCGTGACACTGGCGGTGATGCTCAGGAGGGAGATTCGCCCCCTCCTCATTTCTTCCAGGCATGCAGCCCCCTATCCACATGGCTTAGGATCTCTCTCAGACATGACTTCCTCAGGTCTCTTGTGCTCCACAACATGCCTGCACCCCCTGGCTGTGTCAGAGCCCCATCATCTCTGTACTTACCTGTGAGGAGAATCCAATGACCCAATATGTTCAACCTGTCATTTCCACGGGCTAGGGACACAGCTACTCTTTATTTTTCAGTTTTCATTTTAAAACAAAACCCAGGCATGGTGACTGCGGTGGAAGACCTAAGGCTGTAGGAGGAAATCATAGTGGTGTGGCATCCCGTCTTTAACCGTAACCTTTAAAAAGCAGAGTGAACTGACTGGGATTTTACGTGAAATTGTATCTTGCTGTGCGTTCGATCCCATACAGAATGCTCCGGACATTGACCATGGCTAGGTAGAATGTTCAGAGGGTTTCATTTCCAGGGGATTTTGTGTCACATAGTTCTACCCCATTTCACACTTCATCCCTGGAACCATCTCTACAGGAAGCAGAGAGGGTCTGGGCAATTGCTTAGGATGATTAGCTTCCTCTATGCCATCGCAGTGCGGACCCTAAAGACAAAAGTCCGTCTTTGCACAAGGTCTGACTGAGGCCACCAGAGTGGAATGCACAGCCTGAGAGGGTCACAAGCAGACATTGATTTTCCCACATTCTGGAGCCTGGAGGCCAAGGTGAAGGGCTTGATACCCACTTTCATGTGGAGAATCTCAGGGAGTCCTGGTATCTTTCTCTTAAGGACACCTGTCCTATTTGATTAGGGCTCTCAACCCTTATGACCTCACGTGACCGTAATGACCTCTTTAAAAGTCCTCTCTCTAAATACTCTGTGAATTAGGACTTTAATACGTATATGAGTTTTGGGGAACACATATTGCCTCATAACCACCTTTACAGCTATTTTCAATGAGAAATTCCTCTCTGTTGCAAACCCATTAATTCAGTCACAAAGATATTTTTACATTTTTCCCCAACCTCCCTCCAGTTGGAAAATAACAAATAACCACAAGAAGATTTATTGTTTCCTGAGGAAATTCTACTCTGGTATTCAGATTTTCAATGAGAATCCACCTCCTGAAAGAAAGAAATAATAGTCACCCCTGCTTTTGCTATCTTAAAGATGCAAACGCACAAAGCTGTTTTCTGAGTCTATATGTAAAGACAGCTCTTCAAATAAAAGTTATAGAAAGAGATACAAGTTTGCATGTTATTCTTATGCTTTATTCTTTTAAAAATATATTTTATTGACTTTTTACAGAGAGAAAGGGAGAAGGGTAGAGTTAGAAACATTGATGAGAGAGAAACATGGATCAGCTGCCTCCTGCGTACCTCCTACTGGGATGTGTCTGCAACCAAAGTACATGCCCTGGTATTGTTATTCCTCCAACTTTGTTCTTATTTCTCACAATTGCTGTAGCTATTCAGGATCTATTTTTGTTCCCTACAAAATTTTAGAGTGTTTGTTCTAGATCTGTAAAATATTCCATTGGTATTTTAAAAGGGATTGCGTTGAATCTGTAGATTGCTTTGGGCAGTATGGACATTTTAATGATGCTACTTCTACCAATC
>PVJN01009646.1:0-59944 GCA_004026805.1 Lasiurus borealis | reverse complement strand
TTCTCTCCCCAAATCAAAGTAGAAGGCTACAAATTCTTACATCTATGTTCATAGGAAAGATTATCGTCTCTGTCTTTAGAGTGCATAAATAGAAAGCTGTTAGTTTTAATATTCCATATCATGCAGAGCTCTGTTTCTACTACAAAAGAGCCTTTACTTCAAAGGGAGTTTTGTACACAGAAAGGAAAGAAAAAAAAAAAGTTTGGAATAATAAGGGAAACAGGCCCAATTGTGCTACCTTGAGAGCTCAATTTGTTTGGAGCACGGGTGTGCATGAGTGTTTGTGTTTGACAGTGTACAGGCCAGAGGCCGGGTAAACAGTGGGAAGGACTGAAAAGTCACTAGTGCTGAAAGGTTGGAACAGGAGCTGGGCGGGCCCGGGAATATGCCTCCGGATGGTGTTGAAAACTACAGAGAACAGCTGTCCTAGTGAGTATGGGACTGTGAACTGAGAAAGGAGGACTTCTCGGAATAGAATGGGGCTGCTATTAACCCTGCCCACATTGTGAAAGAGGAAGGCGTTCTCAACCACAACACAGCCTTCAGTACAGAACTGTGAAGAGCTCTTTTATGTTTTTATTACTTTGGAGCTGTGAAAATGGAGAGTTAACTGAATCCAAGCCCCGTGGATTGCAGTGGTATTAGTTCATCTTACTAACAAAGGAAGAAAAGATGCCGGAAGTCTACCATCTATGCAAAAATAAGGCTCAGAACTACAGCCCAGAGTAGCCTTATTTATTTTAAACAAAAGTGCTATAGGTGTCAGTGGGGTCCCCAATGAAGCTGATTGATAAATCCCAAGAGCTCCTTGAGGGAGGCCATGGGGATGGGGGCACCACATGCCTCCTTCCTGCTGGGGACAGGAGAGCAGGTGAACGGGACCACCTGTCCCGGTAGGCTGGAAATGTCATACAGCCAAAGTGAGCTGTCTGGATGGGACTCTGGATGTAACTTACAGGAAGAAACACAATGGCTATTTCACTGACACATTCCCATGCTACCCCTTTCTCCTCATCCTTTCCCAATCAGGATCTTCTCATTCCTGTAGAACTAGTGTTCCATGCAACACAGAAGAGAAAGAGCTTGTATGGTGAGATGGTGTGCATTATAGCACTTATAGCAGCAAGCCAACAAGATGTATCCTTCAAGGAATCATATCTGGGGCCAAGTAGTTCTCATGCATAGGCAAATTACTCCTAGAAAACTTCCCTTTTAAAATTCAATTAACATAATTAAGGAAAATGCATGCTCCACGCCAACACCATTCACTCTGCCAGGTTAGCTTTCATTTCCCAGAGCTATCTGTGCCCCACAGATGGTTCCTTTGGACCCCAACAGCCTCAACACTGAATTCCCACTCACAAATGCTTTGCTCATCATAATGCACAGGAAACTCAAGTTGGGCTCCCACTCTCATGAGAGTTCCTATGTCTGTCTTTGCCCCTGAGAGCTGTTCAGTCTGGGAACTGAAATGCATGCAAGCCCCACACTGCAGTTTAAACAGAAATAGGATGGACAGAGTCTTTTACGGTTTCTGGGTCTTGGTTTCAACCTCTAAAATCTGAGTGAATTGGACTGGCTATTTCCAAGTTAACTTTGAGTTTTAGCCTGCAAGCCACGACGATGTTGGTAAAGGAAGAGTCACTGATAGTACAAGCAAGGGGAGAGGACATGGAACCTGCTACCCTCCCTTCTTCCTGCCAGAGCACCTTCGGTGTGTGCTTGCTCCATGGGCACCTTTCTTGTTGGCTCCAATGAAATCAACCTTTCTATCCTGTGCTGATTAGAGGTCAGCACACTGATGCAAAGGTCAGATGCTTTTGCTGGCCATTCTTCATAGCTCCCAAGCCAACAGCCTCCATTAAAGTGAATACCATGGAACAAAATTCTCTTTGAATCCACTTTATAGGGCATCTAGCATTCTTAACTGCCGTGGCAATATCTCCCTTCATAGCACTGGGTACAACCTCACATTCCAGAGACAATTCATCTCCTCGGAAGGCATTATGTTGCAATGAACTCGTGGTATGAGTTCACTTTCCATCATAAGGCTCAGAGACAAAAGAAATTTAGAATGTGTTTGTCCTCCATAATACATTTCTCTTAAGATTTTTTAAAAAGGAATTCATAATATTTATTAATCATAGTATAAAATTGGGATTAAAAAAAACTGTAAACACCCAGACACAATTAGGTACCATTCATATTATCCTTTAAATGTTTACAATTACTAGTTAATGTGACCTTGACTTCAGAGCCAGCAGAACATATTCTTGTAACCTATTCAAAACCTTTCCAAAAGCCAAAGGCTTTTCTAGAATGAAGTTCAGGCTCTGGCACACCAGGGATTCAGGTCTCCCAGGGATCAAATGTCCTTGGAGGGGATTCGACATACCTGTGATTTTCTTAGAGTGAGAAATAGTTGACGACTTCCAACTTATTTCAAGAAAAGACATCAGATAGCCCACCTTTAATACTATAAGCACATCTGGATGTCCTTCATTTTCTCAACTCATTGCCAAAACAAACAAACCAACAAAGTGGAAGAGGGAGAAAATAATTTCAGGTGTAATGGTCTTCTTTTCTGCCTGACCCAAGTTCCCAGTCACTTCCTAAAATTACCTTATCAGTCATGCTATTGCCCTTTGAACACTGAGTACTACAGAGACCCTAAGAGAAAATATACTCCAATCTCCAATGAAAAATAATCTTGGTAGATGGTTTTGGAATTGCCAAGATATCAGACATACCTTTTAAAAAAGCAATTTTAGCTGACTATAAAAATTGTATTAAAAATTCCAACTCCATAATACTTATTCACCAGTATACCACTTAGACCTCCAGTGCTCATTTTTTTATAAGACCATGGTACCATTAAAATATCTAGAGATTGAGAATCTAGGAATAGGAGTGATTGTCAATTTATTAAATAAACTCACTGTACCAAGTTTTGGAAATGGTCTTAAATAAAAGCATCAGGTATGGAGTATGACACTCAGGGACCATTCGTGCAAGGTTTTCCCTCTTTTCCTAAAGCCTTAGGAGACAAATTAAGGTTGATTTTGGTCTTTGATTGTACCTTCATTTTGCCAATGCCCTAGGGCAGTGGTCAGCAAACTCATTAGTCAATAGCACCAAATATCAACAGGACAATTGAAATTTTCTTTTGAGAGCCAAATTTTTTAAACTTAAACTTCTTCTAATGCCACGTCTTCAAAATAGACTCGGCCAGGCCGTGGTATTTTGTGGAAGAGCCACACTCAAGGGACCAAAGAGCCGAATGTGGCTCGCAAGCCATGGTTTACTGACCACTGCCCTAGGGAACCTTTATGATCCCTTCCTACCTAAAAAACCAACAAAGTGGGGGGAGAAAATTATCTTAGGTGTAATACAGAGAGGCATTCTTTATTAGAGGACTTTTCCAAAGTATTGTTAACTGTTTTGCGAAAGACAAATCCTAGGGAGACTAAGGTGAATGAAATCAACAGGATCATTCATTCATTCACTAAAGAAGTATGAGCGATTCGTTAAGCACCTGCTGTATGGCAGGCAGTGTGTTAGGTGGTGCTGGAGGAAGAAGAGTGAGGCATTAGAAAACAAGCCTGCCATCATGGAGCTTATAGTTTGGAAGGGGGAGGAGAGATTGATCAAGAAAACCATGTGAAGAAACACAAAGTGGTGACTGGAAGTGCTTGTAGGGAGAGTGTCTCTGATAGAGGATTGACTTGGTCAGAATGAGAAAGCAATTTAACCTGAGATGTAAAGGATCCAGAGCAGTTAACTAGGCAAAGTGGGAGAGGGCAGCGGCTGGGGAAAGGAGAGAAAAAGGTGTAAGTGGAGAAAGCACATATAAAGAGACCTGCGGCAGGAAGGAGCGAATGGCACCCAAGGACCTGGGGGAAGTCAGTGTGGCTGGAGCACTTAGCAGGCAGGTCAAGGCCAGGCTGCAGATTCCAGTAGGTCAGGGTTGCTGTTTGTTTTTTAATTCTCTCCTATGCTTTCATTTTAGCAATCTAAAACATGTGTGTGTGTGTGTGTGTGTGTGTGTGTGTTTCATCTTAATGCCTGAATTTATCTTTACTCCTATATTACAGCATCCAGTATTTTCACTGTAAAGGCTTTTCTTAAATTCAAAGTTTCTTGGGTCCACAAAAATCTATGTTTTAGGCTCTAACTCATCCTTTCCATTTTCCTGGACTCTCTTGGTTTTTTAAAATTATAAATATCAGTCTGAATCCACCTCTAACTTAATATTTTTAATTTAAGTTGTTAAAAAGTTGTCTTTGCCATGTGAACTGTGTGATAGCTTTGTTTTAGATAATAGCACAGAGGCCACTCCTCTTTTTAAAAATTTATCTTTATTGTTGAAAGTATTAGAAATGTCCCTCTTTTTCTCCTATTGACGACCTCTCCCCACCTCCACTACTGATGGATGAAGAAAGTTAGCCTGTTTCTTTTTCTTATCTTTCCATTTTTGTGGGATGAGGTGAGGTATAAAAAAAAATAACCAAATTAAAAATAAACCAAACTTATTCTAATATTAACACTATTTAAAAATCTCTTTTGTAGATGAGATGCAAATAAATATAAAGTCATGGACTTAGAATTCAAACTTTGACTAGTATTTAGTATGGCAAGTATTTTTTTTTTCCTAAAGGTGCTATAAATCTTACTGATAACTATCACTGATTCTTTTACAACTTTTTATTTCATGCATATCTTTTCTGCGGCAACATTCCAAAATGGAACATTTTAGAGCCCAAATAACATATTTTAAGTAAGTCTTCTACCCACTTGCCATCAATCAACTCTTCCTTCTGACCTCTATCCCACACATCATTCCCACCCTCACATATGATAACAGAGCTGAGCCTCACAGCCCTGTGCATTCATGAGAATGGCTGGTTCTGTTCCTAAAGTAGTCACAGTTACAAAGAAGTAAGTGCAGAAAATGACACAGAATGGAGAGACAGGAGTTAAGGAATACCAGGACCTTAAAAGATGATCTCTAAACCGAAGAAAACAGGAGAAGTAGGCTATGATGTTAGTGAAAACCTCTTTAGACTCCATTTTATCAGCCATCTCAGGCCAAATTATATTTGGTTAACTTTGATTTAATTAGGTAGTTATCATACTCCTCAAGTTGACTACTCACTTGCACACAGCTGTAGTGTAATATTTAAAAACCATATTATCTGCTGGGTAATACCAAAAATAACCAGATTCTTACTCCTTTCCCTTGTTGGTAGCCCTGAATCCTGAGAGATAAGTCAGTCAGCTTTTGTGACCATTTCCCAACCTAGGGAGGCAGCCTTTTCTACTGCTGACAGCTTTAGATGTTAAAAGAGTATTTTATATGTATATTGAGCCCCAAATCTGTGCTTTCCAGCATTCATTCACAATTCCTAATTCTGTCCTGGGGAGCTTCCTCTACTATTTGATATCTATGAATGATAAATGTGGTTCTTTCTCCTCTTTCTGGCCTCCTAGTGGTATTGCCCAGGGGTCAATCTGGATCATTTCCTTTTCTGCCTGGGGAGTCTCATGACTTTAAATAGCACCTATAAGCTGATAATACCCACATCTGTATCAACCACCATGTCCTTGCTCCTGAACTTCAAACATATACACCCTTCTGCCCACATATCATCTCCCTTGGATGATATTTCAAAATCAACAAGACCTAACCTGTTGTTCCAAAAGTCTCCCTCATCTCAGTAAATATTAACTCTATCCTTCCACTTGGAGCTCTCAGATCCCTTTATCCTACCTACTGTTTCCTGCCTTGTCACTGCATTCCAACCAGCCTCCTTCCTGAACCTTAAAGACACCCAGGTGTGTTCCTGCCTCAGGATTGGTGTCTCTGTCCTCTCTACTTGGATGTTCTTCCCTAGACATCACATGGTTTGCTCTTTCCCTCACCTTATTCAAGTCTTTGCTTGTATGTCCCCTTTGAGTGAAGCCTTCCCTGATCACCCTGTTTAAATTGCAGCCCAGAACCCTAGCACTTCCTATTCTCTTTCCTAATTCCATATCCTTCCATGGAAATAGTCATCTCTTTTCATCTAATGTACACAATTCATTTTGTTTATTACTTGTCTTCTTCAACTAAAACGTACCATCCTCAAAGAGAAGAGTGTTTTGTTTTTCATTTCTATACCTCTAGCACCTGTACACTGTGTAATAGGAGTTCACTAAATATTTATTAAACAAAAAAGGAGCAAACACCTACAAAATTAAAGTCCCACAGAATATACATTGTTTAGGTCAGTACCCGACCAATGCAGAGACCTCAAGAGATTCATTTCCTGTAGATGTAAAGCTCCCAAGACAGCTTAAAATAAGCCCACATTCAACCTGCAGAGTCCTGTCCTCTGCAAGGTCAAGAACAAAGGAGCTATGGCCTTTCCTCACCACTTTTTCCTTTACTTGGCACTTGTTCATTTGGATCAGGCACCATGAGCATGCCTCTGGGACACTCATATGATGCTTGGGGACACAGCCTATCTCAGGGACAAAGAAGGGCTTTGGTCAGGAACAGAAGCTGGATCTGGGCACCCTCTACCCACCTGCTTAACATTCTCTTTCTTCCTCTCACCTTCCCTGCTCCCTTTCTATTGTCGACAAGCCCCACAGGAACCCTCATGAATACACACCATCTGTCAAGCAGAATATTACAGAAAGTGCAGTTGACATTTTACTGTATATTTAATTCTTTTAGTTTTTAAAAAGTTCATAGTAAGAAGAAAGTCATCACTGGGGGTATTTAATTAATTTTCAGGTGAGGTCATTTCTTACATGTTTCGATTACATCTAAAGTACTATTTCACATTAGCTATTTAGTTGTCTAGAAAAGAACAAAACCACTTCTATGAAACTATTTTGAAAACTTGTTTTTCATTTTTACTTCTTTTCATTTAGATTTTTCTTATTAGTATGTGTTCTTGTGGCAGAAATCTCTTCTGACTGTAGTTATTGAAAAATTGTTTTTAATTTTGGTATAGTGAATATAATAGATTTTTTCTAATGAGACCGTGGGAAATGCCAAGAGATAATAAATTCTTAACGGCTCTGGACACTGGAAATAGAACTTGAATAAATAGGCAAGTAGAAATATGAAATGCAAAATACACAGTTTAATTAAATTTATAGATGAATTAGATAATTGGTATTAGGAATATTTTTATCTCACCCATAATCATATTAATTTCTTTCCTACTCTACCAGCTTAAAGAGTAGGCCCTTGAAGAGCATGAGCATAAACTACACAAATCTACTTACACACAGATCTTTTTCAATGGATACATACAGCGCTGTAAATGTATTTCCTTTTCCTTGTGGTTTTCTTAATAACATTTACTTTCTCTAGTTTACTTTGCTATAAGAATACAGAACATAATAAATACATAACATACAGGTGATCAGTAAGGTTTTACATCAACAGTAGATTATTGATAGTTAAGTGTTGGGGGAGTCTAAAGACATACATGGATTTTTGACTGCAAGGGTTTGGCACCCCTACCCTTGAGTTATTCAAGGGTCAACTATCATTCTCTTCTGTGATTACTATAGGTAGGTTTTAGCTATTTATTTTTTTTAATATATTTTATTGATTATTTACAGAGAGGTAGGAAGAGGGATAGAGAGTTAGAAACATCGATGAGAGAGAGAGAGACATCGATCAGCCACCTCCTGCACGCCCCCAACTGGGGATGTGCCCGCAACCAAGGTACATGCCCTTGACCGAAATCGAACCTGGGACCTTTCAGTCCGCAGACCGACACTCTATCCACTGAGTCAAATTGGTTTCAGCATTTTTAGATATTTAAATCTTAACTAGCTATACAGTTAAGAAATTTGGGTAGTAATATTGTATAGTGACATTGTAGCATATTTATCAGGAGTCATGGACCAATGGACTTTTTTTTAAAACCAATTTTTTCCCCCCAAGAACAAAATGTTGAGAATTTATTTAATATTGAACTCTTCAAGGGTTATTTCAGAGAACTAGTCATTGATTTCATTTAGCTGGGTCACAAATTTTAATTTTCTGGCCTGGAGTTTTGGGCATATTTCTCAGGAAATAATATTTGCATAAACACGCAGCATCTGTGACTTTATTTTGAGATTTACTTATAAGAGAACTCTCTGGGGTAAAGCATTTGTGAATGCTCTTCCTTTTTGTATTTCTTGACAAATGACAAATGGTATAACATAAACACCCACTTTCCAGTATACATAGAAATAATTGACCTAGGATGCACTCACTCTTACTGTATAAACAAGGAAACGAGCTCTCCATCAATTATATGGCCCTCAGACCATATAATCTGAGTTCAACGTAAATTCCCCATGTAAAGTTTTGTATCCAGGAGCACACACTAGTCTTGTCCTTGGGTCTCATTTCCAACTCATTTTATAAATGGACAGTTTCCTTTCTACCTAAGTATCTCAGAAGAACACACACCACACTGATGTCAGTGCTGATATGTGGTGAGAGGAGAAGGAGCTAGAAGTGAGGGTGAATCTCACAAGGAACTTTAGCCTGGTCCAGAGACAGTGTAATTATTTGTAAGACAGATAAACAGAAGCCATCATTATTATACTAAGTTTTTAAAAATTCAGAACTTTGCCTCCTTCCCCAGCTCTAGGCCATCCACTTTCTTTGCCCTAATGTTACTGTGACTTCTGTTTTCCCCTAACTCAGCTTTTCCAGTTTTTCTGTTACTATGCACAAGTGTATTTTTAAAATCCTGCCCCCTCAACTACTCCCACTCTGAAGTAACATTTTATTACATACTGAAGTAATATTTTAGTGAACTTCCTTAGGTCAAGAGAATGTATAAATAACTGTTTATTTATACATAATTTAGACCGTGCTCTTGTAATTAAATATATGAATAAATATTTCCAAGCCTGCCTCAGCCTATAATTCCATGCATGTTTAGTACATGAGTCCACAAAAGCATTTTAATTTTCATTTCAATTCTCTCTTTCCCCCACTACCCCCATTTTCTTACTCTTTTCTCCTCCTTTTCTCATAATATAGCAAATGACTGCTTCCTGAAGGTGAGCCTCCCCACTCAATTCCCTCTTTCCCAATTACACAGCCCTAGGGTGATCTGGATATCTACAGAGGAAAAAATAGTAAGTGGAAAATAGGCCTTCATCATAAGGTAGTATTACCTGTAAGACAGGCTTGTTTATGGCAAGGACAAGCATCTGATATAGTAGTTTTTTTTTTTTTCTATCTATAACAGGTATTAATGTTTATTCTCTTTTTCTTCAAAGTTGACAATTTTCTCCTTTTCACATGTTTTTTTTTAATGAACCAGTTTTTAGTTTTAATTTATTTATATATCACTTCTACTTATAGATTTCTTTATCCTTTCAACATAAATTATTTTATCTTATTTTTTTAATCCTCATTGTTTAGTTTGTTTGCTTTTAACATTTTAAATAGATGTGTTTACTCTTTTTTTTTTTTTGGTCCTCCTTTTTTTTTTTTGCTTTTTTTTTATTGTGTTACATGTATACATATCTCCCCATTCCCCTTCCCCCCCCGCAGGCATACTCTAACCCCCCATTGTCTGTGTTCATTGGTTATGCTTATATGCATGCATACAAGTCCTTTGGTTGATCTCTTATCTACCTCACCTCTCCTTAAACTTCCTGCTGTAATTTGACAGTCTGTTTGATGCTTTACTGCTTCTGAGTCTATCCTTTCGTTCATCAGTTTACAATGTTCTTTATTATCCACAAATGAGTGAGATCATGTGGTGTTTCTCCTTTATTGATATAATAGTTTTGCAATCATTTTTACCTAAAAAATAAATGATTGGACTTAGAAGTAGGTCAGATACATTATCTGCTGAGAAGCTGTTTATGAAGTGACAATAAACTGTGTGTGTGTGTAAATTTCTGACATGAGAAGGCCAAGAAAGAGCATTTACAATAGCTTTCTAATTTGTCTTCATCTGACCTCTTTTCTCCTCCAATCCATTTGTCATAATGTCATTGTCAGGATATTTATAAAATACTGATTTGACTTTAAAATATGATGATTCTGATTAAGAACCTTTGATAGATTACTATTATCTATCAAAGCAAGTCTGAATTGTTTAGATCACTGGTCTGCAAACTCATTAGTCAATAGAGCCAAATACCAACAGTTCAACGATTGAAATTTCTTTTGAGAGCCAAATTTTTTAAACTTAAACTTCTTCTAACGCCACTTCTTCAAAATAGACTTGCCCAGGCCATGGTATTTTATGGAAGAGCCACATTCAAGGGGCCAAAGAGCCGCATGTGGCTTGCAAACCACGGTTTGCTGACCACTGGTTTAGACTGATGTGCAAATTCTTTGAAAATATGGTCCTTTCCAAGTCCATATGCATCCTCAGTACAAAGGAGTCTATGTTCTAGTCATGCAAAGTGATGAGGTAACAAACAGTCCCTGAACTTGCCAGATGCTAGCACTCCTCTGTGACTTTTCCTGTGCTTGCTGACAAAGAATGCTTTATGCCACCTCTTCAGTTGTTAAACCCCTACACATCCGTCAGTGTCCAGCTCAAATGCTCCTCTCTGTACCCTGGAGCCTTTGGCTCAGATAAATATAAAATGGATCATAATAGACTTTGATTTATTGTGTACAGGTCTTTCTTTTATAACCCATGAAATCCTTAGAGGGCAAGACCATACTGTACTTGCTCTTGTAATCTCAGTGCTTAAAATGGAGTCCATTAGACAGCTAATGTTCATTTTATCAATGAATGAATCATTCATTCACAGGATGACCATTCTGGTATGCTGTAAAAAAGAACTGCTCTTATCACTATTATTAAAGCCCTTGGAAGGATGCTGTTCTCTCTTTAGTTACAAAAGGGACTCTGAGAGATCACTAATGTAATTGCATACTAGTTTTCCCAAGCTTTAGGCTGTTGGCAGGTGAATTTAGCCACTGAGGAGAACAAAGGGTGAGTTTCTTGCTGACATGGGTTAACAACTATTGTTCTGTCTCTGGATTGTGGAGTGTGTGTGGGGTGTCTTCAGGCCGTCCTCGGAGATTGTGCAAGAGGATGTGAGGGTTGTGGCACTGTCCACCTCTAGAAACTGGGGAGCTCTCGCGGGGAAAGGCCACCGGAAGCCCTTCTGTTAATGAGGCCAGGCCAGTGCCATCAATGAGAATTAGGGACTACCCCATTCTCTCTGTTATCCACTATGCCATCTGAATTAATGATACATCCTTCCTTGACCCCCCCCAAATAAAAGCAAATAACGAAAGTGACAAAGAACTCATGGCTTTAATTCCCAAGACAAAGATGTTTTCCTATCTTCTTCACCAGTGATGAGCTTTCTGCTACTGAGTGGGTCTGAGAGTAGCTACTGCCCAAAAGGCAGATGCAGAGCCCCCAGTCCTCCCTATATGGGCCTCCTCCATTCCTACTATTCTAACAGGGGTACCCTAAGACTGACATTATAGAGTCTTTATAAAGAAGAAGAGGTGGTCTGAGTATCATTGACATATGCCTTCCTTGTGGAGACTCGCATCAAATTGTAAGCATTTTAAATAGAGATATTAGTAGTTTAAAAAATCAGAACATTAAGTAAAATATATTTCAAATAACAGTGAAACTATAAAAAGTCAGTACTAAAGATCGTACCACAATACCCTGGGGTTCCACACACCGTCTTCATAAGCACTTGATGGTCCACAATTTTGGAGAGTCCAAAATCAGCTAACAACACAAGAAAAAAAAAGAAAGGTTATTTTTCCTCAGCTTTTATAAGATGACAGAGTACCTTAGTTATTCAAAATAAGACATTTGTTTGTTTTTGTATTTGATGAGTGGATATAGATAGAGACCAGTCACCAGGGAGTGAAAAATTAAAAATAGTAATAATATTTTAAGTCTTGCTTTAAATTAGAGGAAAATATGATTCCTTCATACATTTTATATTTTTTTCTATAATTCCCAGCTTTCAGCATATAAGCTATTTCTTCTTAAAATAATAGTTGCAAGAGACATATTTTATTAAATATTAATTCTGAGATTTATGAAACTAACTCTGAAGGACAATATAGAATTAGTGATATAATTCAGAGCTGTTAGTCCACTGGAACAAATTAAAATAAAAAAATGAGACCTCATAAGTGATGAAAAAATGAACAGAAACATCAAAAGGCTTTTTCTACTTCAAAATAATGTCATTCCCTAGTGTATTTGATGGATAAGAATTTACTCTTGGATGAGAAAGATGCCTCTCTTTTTTTGGTAAAAATCCTTTTTATTTATTCCACAGAATATTAGCTAGATGGGACAGTATCAAAGGCTGCTATCATTATGTAGCTACTTGCTGGGCTACATCTGCCTCACTCAAGAAACACCAGGAACACTTTGAGGCCATTCTTCAAGAGAGGCAGGTGCAGAATTGATGCCATTTTAGACTTCAGAGAAAAACCCACTTTTCCACTGAGGTGCCAGATCCTTATCAGAGGAAGCAGCAGGAAGTCCTTCAGAAAGAAAGGCGCTCCTGCCTAAATTAGAATCTATCCATCCATTTAAAGAAATTTCTTTAAGGATAAAATCTTTGAAAGTGATGTCAAAGGAAATGGGAGCCTGCCTGCCATCGGCTGCCTTTCAGGAGTGATTATGAGAACACGCTGCTGCCCCGCAGGACTTCAGCATCTTCTCTTCAGGGTCTTGCATTCATAAAGCATATTCTGTGGTCCGTGCTCTTCCATGATATGTATGACTTAATCTTCAAAGGTGTTAACACTTACAAATGCAGGGGACTCATAAGATTAGCATTATAATGGATAGCACCCAGAGAAATGTCCTTCAGAGGATTTAATTTTAAAAATGTTAAACTCTACACAGGCAGGACAGAACGGATTCTGCTAAGGAGAATTCATCTAAAATAAATTGTACTTTTTTTTTTTTTGCAAATGAAGATTTACTTTGAATGGCACATGGAAAGTAATATTTAATATGCTTTTTTTTTTCTAAAATGCTGATTGAAAAATCTCTTTGAGTAGATCCCAAAGTTCATCTTTTGTAATTCCTCAAAATGCTTACTGGGGAAAAAAATCAAGGTTTCCAGAGTCTGATTAGATGTCAGCATACACTTTAGCATTCTACAGGCTTGGGATAAGTCCTGAAGAAATAAAAATCTTGTTGAAGTTGGCATTTTCTAACTTACTCTAACTGAGGACCTCCATGAACCATTTCCCCCGCCCCCAAAGGGACTGATTGGCCCTGTTCTCTCGGCACTAATTTAGATTAATATTCCAGGAAAGCACACAGACTTCCAACACTGTGCCTTATTCCTTTACAGACAACAAATATCTGAGAAAATTGAGTGAAGCCATATTTAAAAATTCCACAGAATAAATTTCTTCTGTTCTGGGAAAGGGGACCAGAGGAGATCAGGATATGTCCTCACCAATTTTGAGTGGTGCATCTGGGGCTGGAGTTGCATAGAGGAGATTCTCTGGCTTGAGATCACGATGAACAATCCCATTTTCATGTAGGTACTAATAGGGAATATAATGAAGTAAGATTCATGTAATTATATTTATGGTTCCAACATTTTATTTACTATTTTCAGAATTGTAATAATCTTTACTAAATTATGTGATTCAACAACATGCACATATAATTTCAAAATAAACATCATAAATAAAAATTATGCATCATTCTAGAAGAACTTATAGTTATCTAAAAGTGAAATGCAATTTAAATAATATAGAACCAAATAAATAAATACACATGAATAAATAAACCAGAAATAAAATATTTACCCCTCAGAGAATATTAGTTGCAGTTCTCTTTATGCATGTTAGCTCAAATTGGCTAATTATTATTATAATAAAGTCAAGGTGTATCTTGAAATTTGTCTGGTTTATTATCTAGAAAGCATAATTATATGTGTCATCTTATAAATTCCAAACCAGGGCAAAGACTTCAAATTATTGTTTGAACAGACATTTGGATGTAAGTACAGTGGTACCTCGAGATGTGAGTTTAATTTGTTCCGTAACCTTGAGGCATGGGAAACTATGAGACACTCCAGTCGAGGTAAACTGATGGGTCGTGTGCTGCCGGCCGATCTGCGAGATTACTCCTATCTCAAATGTTGCTCATATTTCAAAGCAAAAATCGCTTGCTCGAGGGCTCATATCTCAAAAATCTTGTATGTTAGGGCACTCGTATCTCGTGGTACCACTGTAATTATTATAGAGAACGCATGCAATCTAGGACCCTGTGCAGGTCTTTCTCCTCACTGCCTCAGGTATCCGCTCCCACCCCACTCACATCCCTACTACTGCTCTTGCCTTCAGCAGGCCACACGGCCAGGTCCTCTCCACACCATGCTCCATACTGTCACAGGATCATTAAAAAAAAAGAAAATCATTGATCGGCTGCATCCTGCATGCCCCCCATTGAGGATCAAACCCGCAACCCGGGCATGTGCCCTTGGCTGGAATCAAATCCGGGACCCTTCAGTCCACAGGCTGACACTCTACCCACTGAGCCAAACCAGCTAGGGCTCACAGGTCATTTTTGTAAAGTGCAGATCTAGTCAGGTCACTCGCTGCTTTCACTTGCTTTTGGTGTTGAGTGGCCACAGCAATGCAGCACTTGCTTTTGTATCCGCAGCAGGATAGAAAACTCTCCAGGGGCATGCAGGCACATAAAAGAATGAAAGGAGTTGGAAGCCTGTGAAATAAGAGGGAGACACTGGGAAGTCCTAGGGACTCAGCTGTCCCTGGAGGGAGTATGACCCTGAGGAGGCCAAGGTGACTCAGGATCAGCCAGATGCTGTCAGGTGGGAATGCAGGCCCCAGGTTGCTAGCTCTTCTGACTTTTCAAGGTAAGATGAAAATTCATAACTTTTAATGTAAAATATTTCAAATTTTAAGTGCTAGCAATGAATTTTAAACCCTGTACAGGCCAGACAAAACACTCTGCAGTCTTTGATTATTGCTTTGGAGTTTACAACAATCCTTGGCACTAAGTACATGAATACAATGTCTTTCCTGACTGCTTCTTAAATTAAATCCTTATTGAGCAGGTGCTGCAAGACTTCTCTTTTGCTGTAAACTTGCCTTCAGTTACTTTTTATAGCCCCCAAAAGTACATGTGTGTAAAAAAAAAGTGTGGTGGAATTTGATTGTTTTTAATTTTTTATTATGTAAAATTTAACTATAAAATTATAGATTACTTGGCTGATACATTTTTTTAAATCTTTATTGTTAAATTTATTACAGATGTCTTCCCTTCCCACCCCCCATTGCTCCCTCCACCAGATCCCACCCCCTCCATGCCTTTAGCACCGTCTGTGTCCATGGGCAATGCATGTATGCATGTAAGTTCTTTGCATATAATCTCTCCCTACCCACTTACCCCCTTCTCTCTGAGATTTGTCAGTCTGTTCCATATTTCTATGCCTCTGGTTCTATATTACTCAGTAGTTTGTTTTGTTCATTAGATTGTTTATCTTGATTATTACAGTCAATTGTTGATATGTATTCAATATTCATAAGACCCTTTAACATATCATGCAATACTGGTTTTGTGGTGATGAACTCCTTTAGCTTTTTCTTGTCTGGGAGATACATTTAAAAAATATATTTTTTTGTTGACTTCAGAGAGGAAGGCAGAGGGGAAAAAAGATAGAAACATCAATGATGAGATAGAATCACTTGCACACCCGCTACTGGGGATCAAGCCTGCAACCCAGGCATGTGCCCTTGACAGGAATCATACCCAGGACTCTTCAGTCCACAGGCCCATGTCCTATCCACTAAGTCAAACTGGCTAGGGTTGGTGATACATTTTTAAAAAATATGATTTCAAAGAGGAAGGAAGAGGGAAAGAGAGATAGAAACATCAATGGTGAGAGAGAACCACCAATTGGCTGCCTCCTGTATGTACCGTAGTGGGGATCCAGCCTGCAACCTGGGCATGTGCCTCTGACAGGAATCAAACTCAGGACACTTTAGTCTGCAGGCACATGATCTATCCACTGAGCCAAACCAGCTAGGGCTGCTAATACATTTTTAAAAAATAAATTTTATGTAACTGGCAGGCCTTTCATGTTTGTTTATCCTGAATACCATCCATCTGCTTCAAAAGATGTGCTCTGAATATGAATAAATACATTTAGTTGGTAACTATGTCTGGTCTGAAATTACCCAACCAATGTAATTACACTGCTAGCAGTTTAAGAATGTTCTAGTTCAAACCTGTTCCTTAAGCTCCAGCACGATTTTTCCACCTGCCTCTGTCCCATTTCCAGCTGGCTGTTTCCCAGGTACCTTCGGTTCTACATGTCCAAAATGGAACTCCTGACCTTCCCCCAGCCCGGTTCTTCCAGCTGCTCCCACCGCAGAATGTGGTCTCTCAGTCAACTCAAGTATTCAAGACAGAAACGGATTCTCTTCCCTATCCCGCTGCCTCCATCCAAGTCTCAACAGAGTGCTGTCGATTCTAATTGCAGAATGTCTCCGACCCGCCCACCTCTCTGCATGTCATTGACGTGATCTTGGCTGGACCATCACAGCAGTGTTGAACTACTCCTTTGCTTTCCAGAGTGCCCTCTTCGATCAACTCTCCTCTCAGCAGCACAGTTCCTCCAAAGCCCTCCTCTCTTTCCTACCTCAGCATCCTGACCAGCTGCCCTCTCTTATAAGGATACTTCTTTTTACCCCTTTTACCTGGCCAGCCCTCCTCATCCTCAGGCCACAACTATAATGTCAGTTTCTCAAGGAGGGTGTATCTGTCCTTCCAAACTAACATATGTGCCCACTCCTCTGTGCTCTTATTGATTCCCTCTTTCTCACCCCTTTCTTTTCTTTTCTTCCTTTTCTTTTTTTTTTTTATCAGCATCTTTGATTCTTTGCAAGTTTTATGTTCAGGATGTCTACCTCACTAGACTGAAAACTCTGTGAAAACATGGAAATTTGCATCTGCTTTCCCAGATTCTTAGTGCCTGGCACTAATATGCACTCAATATGTACTTTTGAATGATTAATAAATACCAGTCTTCCTATTGAGAAATTGGAATTCCTATTGGTATAATCTGTATTTTTTTTTATTCCTTTGCCATTATTAATTTGTAGTAGAAGATAACATTTTTGTGCTTAGTTTGCAACAGAAATTCCGAAGCAACATCACTTGATGTTTAGCTGTAACATGGCTCAGCATCTGTGAGCTTATGAAACATACTATGCTTATTGTTTACTGATACTCAGTCTCCTCAAAGATGCTCACTGAGTATCAATTAGATGAATTAGATTTACAGCATCATTTTTTTTTTTACTTTTTTTTATTGATTTTTTTTTACAATGAGAAAGAAACATCGGTCAGCTGCCTCCTGAACATCTCCTACTGGGTATGTGCCCACAACCAAGGTATGTGTCCTTGACCAGAATCGAACCTGAGACCTTTCAGTCCGCAGGCTGACGCTCTATCCACTGAGCCAAACCGATTTTGGCTATAGCATCATTTTGAGAAAAGCCAAAACCCAATAAGAACATTTTCACTGAAGATAAGGCAAAAAGATTTCATCTTTGAAATGACGTTTTGATTAATTACATAATTCGTGTTTGTTCTTCTACCAGCATATTAGCATTAAGTTGATAGTTATGGCTGAACTAATTTCTTCACATCCTTTGAAGTTGATCTGAACATCATATGCCTCAGGGGAGTTTGGGTAATGACAGTTGAAAATTCACTTGTTAGTTTTCTCTTCCGTTTCTTTCATGATTGAAACATCCGTAAATTGCACTTGCCAGTGTCATAAAATGGAACTGATCAGTGATTCACCAATGATAATAACATATTAAGGAGCAGTGGGGAAGCCAAAAGACCTCGGTTAGTAAATGAAGGAGCCCTGCTGAGCTCCAGTGGGGAGCTTAAAGGTACCAGGCCTGCTGGGGTCCCTGCAGTAAAGGTCACAGGTGTGCACCATGCTTTGGGTTTTGGTTGTGGCCTAGAGGTGTCTGGATAAAGCAAAGCTTTGCTGAAAAATGATGATTGGTGTAGCTATATCCTGGGGAAAGTGAGCAGGATACTAACAGACAGAAACCTGATTCTCTGAATTCAGGGGTCTAGACATGTAATTAAACCCTCTCTATGGTCCTAACAAAAACTGTGTCATTGTGTAATGAAAGCTGTTACATAGCAATTTAGTTTAATTACAGCTATGCTGTGGTCGATGGGCTGTGTGTGGTTAATTGATAATGCCTCAGGAGTTAGTAAGGGGAAGTTGGAATCTCTTTAAAAATCTAACAGGACAAAGAACCAGTCATTAAAAAAATAAAAGTAAACAGTGTTATGACTATAATTCTATTGGGATGAAAAAATTAAACTGCATGCATTAGCGCTTCTCTATTCAGAAAATTTAGAACCAATATACATCAATTTAAGTAAGAACTTCATAGTGGAATATTCTACTTTTGGGTGGTATCTTCTTTGAAGGCCTGCCTCTATTTAACCTCACAAAACTGGCATAAAAGGGCAACTGCTTGTGAAGAAATATGATAATTGAACAGAAGTTGAATTTGGCTACAAAGAATTGAATAAATCTTCTGTCCAATACCTTGCTATTGTATCACATCAGGCATGTTGAACTTTTAAAAAATCTTTTATTTTATTTCTTTTTTATCTTTATTGTTGAGAATATTTTAGATGGTCCCCTCTCCCCTCCCCGACCCTTGTCCTCTACCACCCAGTTCCTGCTCCACCCCAGGCCTCTAAAACCCTACTGTCTATGTTCATGGGCAATGCATATAACAAACACATCAGGCACCTTGGACATTAGGTCCCACCACCATTCTGGTTACTAACAAAGTTACAGAGCTGCTTGCACCTGGAAGAGTCACATCTGTGGAGCTATCATTATTCCCACCCACTCTTGTTCTAAAGAGGGTAGAATATTGCACTTGCACATGTTCTTTATTTGAGATGGATTTTTAAATCTAGCTCTCTTTCATTATGTCAAAATAAGTAGTTTTCAAGAACTGAAGCCAAAAGAAGTAGAGGAAAATAGAAACAGGTGCACCTACTGCAATACATCTGTGTCTTTAAAAAATACATCACTCCTTTCCTGCTACGTGACTTTAAGATGGATATATCTCACTTGTCTTGTTTCACTGTTAGCCCTCAAATTCCTGTGGTTGGTGCTTAGGTCTGCTCACCTGTGTCTCTGGCTTTGGGCCTGACTTAGTCTATAGCAGGGTACCGTAGACGAGGGCAGACAGCCCTGCAGTCATTTTATATTTTGTATTCTAATCCTGATTTTGCCCGGGACCAGCTGTGTCACCTTGAAAAGGTTACCTTATCTTTCTGAGTCTCACTTTCCTCATTTGTGAAATGAATACAAGGAGACCCATAGTCTTATAGATGTGAAGAGTAAGTGAAATATTGTACATAAAGCTTTTGGCTAAAGCTTGGTCCACATTAAGTGCTTAACAACATACATGGTAGTGATGGCTAGCATTATTGTAATTACTGAGTTATTATTAGATCTTAGCCACATTTAGTCCAATTGTCCATTCTTTTTAAGACTGTCTTCTTTTAGTTTTCTAGCAAAATAGAGCATAAAGCATTTAGTTCCTTTGCTAAATGGCCCCTTATATGATAAACAGAAGAGATGGATGGCCATTGTGAATCAGTGTGCAACAAGGCTCTTCCTCTGTGATAAGAACTTAGAATAAGATGGCATTTCTAGGATTCTGCAGGATCCAAAGCCAATAAAGCCTTCAGTGTGATTCAGTTCTGTAACAGCAATTTCACAGGTAAAAGTCAAAAAGATAACTTAAAAGTTAGATGCTATGGTTTTGGATCAGTTGCAACATTCAAGGGAACATTTTAAAGGATAAATCACACAGATGGTCAGAATCTATGGCACATTCCACACACTATTCATAAAAGTGTGATTCAAGGTTAAATTTTGAGAAGTAGAAACCATGATTGGAATGTAAAATGTATGTGTGGGAAATTACATTTTTTCAATGTGGATTTTCCCCTGTATCTATCATTATGTCAAGGTCTATGAAGTTAGATATTTTTTCCCAAACATAGAGAAATATGCTCTGTATATTTACTTAGATATTTCAACCATATGTTCCTTGAAAAATGCTTTCCTGCAGAGATGGGCTACCATTATCATTTTTTAAAGTAATGTGATTTTTAAAGTTATGTGATTTAACAATTTCTTGAATTATTAAATGTATTTGCTAAGTCCTATTGTCTTGCAGACACCAGGAATATAAAGCCAGTTCCAAAATACAGTGGTACCTCGAGATAAGAGTTTAATTTGTTCCGTAACCTTGCTCATATATCAAGTTGCTCGTATCTCAAAGCAAATTTCCCCATTGAAATCAATTGAAATGCCGTTAATCCGTTCCAGCCCCCAAAATGCCACCCCAGTTGTTCTTGTTATGTGTTTTTGAATAAGAAAAATGTATTTATAAATGACAAATATTGTATAAAAACATAATAAAAGGGAATGTAAAGGAATAAACTGGTTTTATAAAGTGTATTTACCTACTCATTACACTCTTAATGCTACACTTTATCCCTAAACTGAATGTAACTTAACTAATCTTCACTGAACTTAATTGCTACTGGTCTTTGCATTTTTGGCCGATTAAAAAAAAAACAAAACAAAAAACGTGTCCAACGAGGTTTGCCTCTTTCTCCCTTTCAGAATGTTTCTGAAATGGGTGAGGCAAGTTTCATTGAACAGCTCCGATGCACAACCAGTAGCAACTTTTTCGGGGTGTTTCTTTTCCACGAAGTGTGACACCCTCTCCCACATTCCTAAGATATCTTTTATCTCACTTGTAGAGATCTCCTCTACCTCTGGCTCCTCCTCAAAACCTCTGCATATTGCTGAGACTGCAACTCTAGTAACTCCTCCGTGGTGAGTTCCAGAGAGTGCTCCTCGACGACCTCATTCACGTCTCTCTCATCCACCTCCAGGCCCATGGATTTTCCCAGAGACACTATCTCCTCTTCCACTGGCACCTCGGGTTCGAATCCTTCAAAGGTCCTTTTGGCTACAGCCTCAGGCCACAGCTTCTTCCATGCAGAGGTCAAAAGTCCTCGTTGTAACACCCAGCCAGGCCTGATCAATAATTCTGAGGCATATCATGATGTTAAAGTGGTTCTTCCAGAATTCTTGAAGGGTGAGGTTTGTGTTCTCTGTCACCTCAAAACTGGAACAGGTGCTTGATGGACAGCTTTTTAAAATTAGAAATCACTTCTTGATCCATGGGCTGCAGGATAGGAGTGGTGTTGGGAGATAGGTAGACAACCTTCATAAACTTGAACTCTTTTAGGAGTTTATCTTCGAGGTTCAGTGGATGAGCAAGAGCATTGTCGAGGACGAGGTGGGCTTGCATGGTTAGGTTGTTTTCCTGTAGATATTTCTTAACAGAAGGGCCGAAAACCAGGTTTACCCACTCTACAAAGAACTGCCTGGTGACCCATGCCTTCAGGTTTGCCCTCCACATAACTTGCAGTTTATCTTTTAAAATCTTATGTGACTTAAAGACTGGGGTTTTCCAAATGGTATACGAGCAGAGGCTTGATCTTGCAGTCACAACTCGCATTGGCGCACAGTGCGAGAGTCAGCCTATCCTTCATGGGTTTGTGGCCTGGCATCACCTTCTCCTCTGCCCTTATATAAGTCCTATTCGGCATCTTCTTCCAGAAAAGCCCTGTCTTGTCACAGTTGAAGACTTGCTGGGGGATATATCCTTTGGCTTCTATCAGTTCGGAAAAAGTTTTGAGGTAATCCTCAGCTGCTTTCACATCCGAACTTGCTGCCTCACCATGCCTGACAATGGAGTGAATGCCGGACCTTTACCTGAAGTTATCAAATCAGCCTTTACTGGCTTTAAATGAGTCTTTTGATCCTTTGTCAGTGGAAGTGCGCGGGGTCTGCTCCAGCAAATCACCGTAAATCGCTCGCGCCTTCTCACATATGATGCCCTGTGTTAATATATCTCCTTTATGCTGCTTCTCCATGTTTTCATGGAGAGAGCTACGGAGTTTAGAAATTATTGTAATGCCCTTAGCTGGCGTTATACCCTTTATCAACTTTTAAGCACAGTGCATATCGTTGAAGTACTATGCCCGTATTGCCTCGCCAAGTCAGCCACTCGCACACCTTGCTCATATTTTTCTCTGATTTCATGCTTTAATTCAATAGACATCATCCTCTTCTGAACACTGACCTTTCCACTCGCTTTCTTCGGACCCATGGTTACAAAAAGAAATGTGATAAAGTATGTAAATGCACAAAAGATGCTTCAACAACGAGGTAAACAAGCACACTGACTGAGGCTTGGGAAACTATGAGATGCTCCAGTCGTGGTAAACTGGTGGGTCGTGTGCAGCCGGCCAATCCGCGCGATTACTCGTATCTCAAATGTTGCTCATATTTCAAAGTAAAAAATCGCTTGCTGGATGGCTCGGATCTCAAAAATCTCGTATGTTAGGGCACTCGTATCTCGAGGTACCACTGTATTCCTAGGAAGGCAGGGTTGGGTGGGTAGGTAGGAAGAGATTAACCAAAGAATTTGTATGCAAAATTGTGGACACAAACAATAGTTTGGTGAAGGCCTGGGGCTGAAAAGAGGGCAGAGAAGGAATGGATGCGAGCTAGGAGGAGTCAATGGTTGGGCAGGAGGGGGTGGGGGAGGGAAACTTTAAACAATAAAGATTTAAAAATAATAAAATGCTGGATCCTAAACAAAATTTGTAAATAACTGGATCAAGTCAATAAGTATATATTGTATCTGCTATGTGCCATGAATACAAAATGTATATAGTGTATGTATGGAGGGGAAGAGTAGATGGCAGTTGAGAAGAATGACAGAAAGAAATGAATAAATTATTATTCCTAATTTAGAGATAACATGCCTACTTTAGGAGACAGGCTCCTGTACAACTAACCATGACCAGTGGTAGAAATTCTGAACGTATATCTCTCAGGAATAGAAAAATATAAAAATGCAGTTAGCTTCAGAATTTATTACAGGTGAATGAAAAAGCAGGTAGAACCTTAGATAAAAGTTCAGAAGTTCTCTAAGAAATGGAACATAGAGTCATCGAAACTAAAATAGACCAAATTTTTCATCTGCTTTGATTTAAAGAGTGAAGAAAATTATCAAAATCCTGCAAGCCTGCTTAAATTAATGGATTTTGTACAAACTGACACAGAATCCCAAAGGCTAATAAGGAAGATTTTTACAGATGCCTGGCAATATTATCAAGCCTAGTCTGAGAGTTTTAACAGCTTTGGTTCTGCTATTTGTACAATCCCTGAGACTCTGAAAATGCTATTTAATAAGGAAAAGGACTTTGCCCATGTAGTAAGAGCTCCTAATCACTTTGGCCTTAAATTACAGAGATTATCCTGGTTATCCAGGTGGGCCCAATGTAAATGTATAAGCCTCTCAAAGATCAGAAGAAGGCAGAAGAGTCAGTGAAAGAGATTCAAAGCATGCAAAGGATTGGGTGAGCCATTGTAGATGTGAAGGTGGACGAGCCAAGTGGCAAGGCAACAGGAAGGGACTGAATTCCGCCAACAAAAGGCATGAGCTTGAAAGCAGATTCTTCCCAAAGCCCCCAGAGAAGAGCCTTCCTGCGGACACCTCAGTTTTGAAATTGCGAGACTCCAGTCGATTATGCCATGTCTCACTTCTCACTCTGACCTACACACCTGGGAGGGGATCAATGGGTGGGTTTTAAGCTTGTGCTAATTCGTTTTGCAGCAATGAAAACTAAATACATAAATGGAAGGACTACCAGACATATTGTTAAGGGAAAAAATGTCAGACAGCAATATGAAAAAACAAATGTATATAAGTATATTGCATTTATGTAGTTTTGTGTGTGTCAAGAGGCCACGTATAGCTGAGCCACAGCTGTCATTCCTTCTTTTTGATCAGGGACTTGTGTGTGACCTTCATATCTAACATATGGCAAGTAGCTTTGAAAACATTTAAAAATATTCTGGTTAGTTCTGTAAACTAACAGCACTTTTTTTCCTAACATGTAAAAAAAGAGGGGAAAATTGGGGGGGGGGCAGGAAAAAGGCAGGAGCACACAAAATAACTGCTATACTAAGAAGAGGTGTGGAGGATGATGGCAGCTGGCAGGACAGAGGTGAAGGAAAGGATGTGAGTGAGGGGACAAAAAGAGAGCGTGGGTGTGTGTGGTGGGTGTGTGGTGGAGTGAGGGACAGTTGAACATCGCAGGAGCAGTGGGGGCTGGCAGTCCAGGCTCTCTCCGACGGGAGAGACTGCCCTCTCGGGTTTTACTCCCCAGACTGTGGAACTCTGGGGCAGAGCCCATGCCATCTTGAAGGGAAACAGGGCCTTTCTTTGGGAACTCGCCAACACCGCCAGCTAGACAGGCATTGGAGTTGCCCTGCGACCCAACAGCCACACCAGCCAGAGTCCCGCAGACCTGTGGACCCAGCATTCCCGAGGACCCTGTATTCTCGAAGACCCGGGGACCTCCACCTCCAAAGTAGTGAGTGCAACCTCCCCCTCCCCAGCGACATTGGCTAGGCTGCAGCAGTGGCTACACAGGGGTCCCGGCTTGAGTTCTCCTCAGTCACAGCAAGCACCTTCTGCATCGGGCCTTCGGGCCAGTTAGTCCCTGCGTTTGCACATCAGGGCCGCCCCGTCTGTGGGGCCCTAGACCCTGTGTTTGTGTGTCCTGGTCGCCCTGTCTGTGGCGTACCCTACTACCTGGTTTGTGGAGCTCCCTAGTCACCAGCATTTGCCATGCGCCCTCGAGGCCGCCACCCAAGGCGGGTTTTCAGCAGCACGTTTCTGGTGGTCCACCCCTTAAACAGTGCCTGGGAGCCACTGGGAGCCCCCAGGGGTGTGATTTTTTAACTCTGGACACCACAGCCACGCCTCTCCAGGGTGTAGGCCCCTGAAACACATCACCCAGACAGATGGGTCCTTGGTGCCACTGTGTATCCCTGCTGGACACGTGTGATCTCAATTAATGGTGCAAAACAGCAAAAATAGGGACACTCCTCTCCACGGCTGCCGATTTCTAGACACCACAGTTGTGCTGCTCAAGATCGCAGATCTACATCAAGAGAACCCAAATAGCTCAAGTAGGAAACTACAGTATATTAACAAATACAGGAGAATTGAGAGAATACACCAGTAGCACCACCCCCTTACCCCACCCCACCCCCCCAAAAAAAAAACAACCAAAAAACTTGGGTAAAACAATTAGATCTACAATTAAAACATTACAAGAAAACATGGGAAGACGTAAAAGCAATCCCCAAAGGAAAGAAAAAGACGAATCACCAGAAAGGGAGTTAGATGAAATTGAAGTGACCAGCCTTTCAGAGAAAGAATTCAGAGTAATGGTTTTAAGGATGTTTAAACAGATGGAAGACAATTACACACAACTCAACGACAATATCACACAACTCAAAGAGAACTATAAGGAGCTGAATGAGAATGTAACCAACATGAAACAAAACCAAGAGGAGATGAAGAATGACATAGCTGCAATAAGGAACACAATGGAAGGCCTAAACAGTAGACTAGAAGAGGCTGAGGACCGCATCAGTGAATTAGAAGACAAGGTAGGGAAAAACACACAAACACAGCAACAACTGGAAAAAAGACTTAAAAAACAAGAAGAGAGCCTAAGGGAACTTTGGGACAACACAAAATGAAACAACATACGTTTACTTGGGATACCAGAAGGAGTAGAAGAAAAGGAAGGAATAGAAAACCTATTAGAAGAAATAATGACAGGAAATTTCCCTGATATTGGCAAGGAAAAAAATATGAAAGTCCAAGAAGTACACAGAGTCCCAAATAAGCTGAACCCAAAAAAACCCGACACCAAGACACATCATAATTAAATTGGCGAATACTAAGGTAAGTAATCTGTGTTTTTGCCTCCCTAAAATAGTTTATATAAAGTTACAAAAATAAATTGTCAGCCCCTTTGAAATTGAATTGACATGGCCCAGAGCAAAGAATATCTTTACGTGATATTACACTACAATATCATTTAATTTTTGATATTTCACAACAGCATATTGTACAACCACCTCAAACAAAGGTACAAACTAATTCTTTGAATGTTTAGCAGCAATTTAAAAAGAGGGCATGAAAGGACTTAATTCCTTCAGAAGGAATTAAGGCACTGGGAAGGCACTTGAGCATTCTATACTGGCCCCTTTTACCCTTTTTGCCAAGAGGGACCCTCTTCTCACAATCCAATGGCCCTCAGCTGTAGCCTGAGCTCTCTATTCACACTGAGGTTAAAGCCTGGAGGTGGCTGGTATAATGGATCTGTCTCTCACCAAATGGTGTGAACTGGGCCCTCACTGAAGAAGGAACCTGAATTCCCCGAGATAAGTGATCAGTGCTGGGGCCCCTGCCAGCAGGCGAGGGGATCCCCAAGGCAGGTGCTGGGCATGGAGGCCACGGGGCCATAGGCTACCATGGAAACATAACTGAACCTTACAATACCCTGGTTGGCCCCAGAGGATGACTAGTGAGCCAGAGATGGGTAAGATTCCTCAGGGAAGGAACAACCAAAGACAGGCACAGTCGCAGAGGGGCCATCAGGAGAGAACTTGGGGATCAACAGAGGTGGGGCACAGACTTTCACTCCCCCCACCAACCTTGCAGGGGTCTGAACCTTCACCCCTTCTGAGGGCGGTCTCCTGCCCCCATGGCTACCTCGCTTCCCATGCTCAGCACAAACCGGGACCCAGGTAACAGACAGAGACTGGGCCCAGCTCAGATCAAGACTCAGATTAACAGACAGAAACATGCCAACAGCAGCTACCCTATATCTAAATTCAGCCTAGCACCAGGAATGCTCAGTGCCAACTCAATGCAAATAAACCTCTCCACTAATATATACAGGGTAATATAATATTGTTGGTAGAGTATTAAATTTGACATAAAAGAGTTATCAAGCTTACAGATTAATTTAAATTGGCGAACTGAAATAAGCGAACACCCAAGAAAATTTAAGTGTACTGGACAAAAAGCTGTTTCTAACATATTAATTAAAATTTCTATTGAAAATAAACCATCAACAAAACAACAAGAAAAACCACTGAATGGGAGAACATATTTGCAAATGTTATCACTGATAAAGGTTTAATCTCCAATATCTACAGCCAACTTATACAATTTAATAAAAGGAAGATAAACGATCCAATACAAAAATGGGCAACGGATTTAAATAGAACCTTTTTGAAAGATGACAGAAGGAAGGTCAAGAGACACATGAAAACATGTTCAAAGTCATAAATTATCCTAGAGATGCAAATCAAAATGACAATGCGATACCATCTTACACCTGTCAGAATGGCAATCATCAACAAATCAACAAATGACAAGTGTTGGTGAGGATGTGGAGAAAAAGGAACCCGTGTTCACTGTTGGTGGGAATGCAGACTGGCACAGCCTCTGTGGAGAATAGTATGGAGTTTTCTTAAAAAAAAAAAAAACCTAAAAATGGATCTCCTATTTGACCCAGCAATCCCACTCTTAGGAATTTATCCTAAGAAATTACAAACACCAATCAGAAAGGCTTTATGCACCCCTATGTTCATAGCAGCACAATTTACAATAGCTACAATTTGGAAACAGCCTAGGTGCCCGTCAGCAGATGAGTGGATCAGAAAACTGTGGTACATCTACACAATGGAATTCTATGCTGCAATTAAAAAGAAGGAACTCTTACCATTTGCAGCAACCTGGATGGAACTGGAGGGCCTTATGCTTAGTGAAATAAGCCAATCAATGAAGGAGAAGCACCACATGATCTCACTCATTTGTGGATAATAAAGAACACTGTAAACTGATGAACAAAAGGATAGATACAGAGGCAGTAAAGCATCAAACAGACTGTAAAATTATAGCAGGAAGATTAAGAAGAGGTGAGGTAGATAAGAGATCAATCAAAGGACTTGTATCTATATATATATATAAACATAACCAATGAACATAGACAATGGGGGGTTGGGGTTTGCCTGGGAGGGAGGGGGGCAATGGGGAGATATGTATACATGTAACACAATAAAAAAATTTCTATTGATAGCTCATCTCATGGTATAATTGTTTAATATGTAATGAACAGAAAGCAGGCATATTTGTGTGCAAAAAGTTAAAGTTTAAAGTTACCAAGATTGCATTAAAAAAATTTTACCAAATTCTCCATCAATCAAAAAAAAGGGGGGGGGGAGTAGGATAATAGCATGTAAGGAAAAAAAATATCTGGTAAGTAAAATACATTTAGAAAATTTTCACTTTGGAAAATTAATTTTAATTTGTAATGCTAATAGCAAGACACCTATGAAAAACACACATGATGTCAAAATAAGCCAAAGGAAAAGCAGATAGGCAAAATTAAAAGGACCCCAAGTCAATTTTATAGAAAAGATTCCTGTATTAACTCTTGGTCGAGAATATGTTTATATACTTTCAGAAATCAACTCCAAGACCAAGTGGACTCCTGCAATAGAGAAGAACTGACAGATCTGCGCCAAACACGAAGGCAAGAGGAGAAACAGTCCAAAGATGGAAGACACTAACAACGCCTTGCCATGTGAACAGTTAGCAGCTGAGCATCACTACAGGATGCCCAGGACCAAACCAGCATCGCCTCCATCTGTCCAATATCCAGATACCATTTTATTTTATTTTGTTTTATTTTAAAATATATTTTATTGATTATTTTTACAGAGAGGAAGGGAGAGGGATAGAAAGTCAGAAACATTGATGAGAGAGATACATCGATCAGCCACCTCCTGCATGCCCCATACTGGAGATGTGCCCGCAAGCAAGATATATGCCCCTGACCGGAATTGAACCTGGGACCTTTCAGTGCGCAGGCTGACTCTGTATCCCCTGAGCCAAACCGGTCTCAGCCAGTATCCAGATACCATTGATGACATGTACACATAAGGAACTGTCTGACATTGAAACTGGGACTCAAAGCTATTGGACATTGAAATTGAAACTCAATAATTTTTCTTTTGCTCTGGTGGGTTTATTTCTAGCCTACAGGGGTAAGATGTTTTTAAAGACAAGTAACAGGGGGTGGAGGGGAGGAAGCAGATGCAGAGGCAAAGAAGCAATGAATGGACTGTCGTGCTACAGTGGGAAGGCAGTGAAAATTGGGGAGGAGGGGCCTATAGGAGATCAACAGAAGGGCTTGTATGCATGTGTGTGTAGGCATAGTCAGTGGAGACAGGGTACTGGGGGAAGGCGGGGGGGGCAGGGGGGCAGGGGGCATGGGTGAGGGCATGTGCTGGGGGGTGGGGAGGGCAATAGGGGGAAAATAATAAAAAATAATAAAATAAATAAATAAACAAAATTAACTTGGTGATTCTAGAAAAATAAAAACAAGCAAACAAACTGAAACTCTTGGGTGAAAGAATCTCTGAAAACAAATGACATTCAAGTTTATCCTCTGTCTAGATGTTCGAGGTTGATTGGATTAAATACATTATGTTGGGAAACTAATGTATCAAACCCTTATTACAGATAGTAGGTTGGTCTGCGTGTAATAGGCAGACCTCTAAGAATGACCCCTCTATGAGATTTGCCTTCATATTAAATGCCTTCCCCCTTTGAGAGTGGATGGTATCAATGAGGTAACATTCCAATGACTATATTAAAAGGAGATTGTTCAGGTAGGCTTAATCCAGTATGATGTGCCCTTGAAAAGCAGAGAGTTTTCCTTGGCTGGCAGCAGAAAAAGAAGTCAGGAATTGGAAGCAGGTTAGCTGAGTTTGGCATGGAGGAGGGGATGTGCCAAGGAATGCAGACAGCCTTCAAGAGTTGAGAGCAGCCCCTGGTTGACAAGCAGTGAGAAAATGGGGGCCGTGGTCATGCAACCACATGGAAATGAATTTGTCCGACAACCTGAAGGCGCGATGAATTGGATTCTAGAGCCTCCAGTTAGGAGCCCAGTGGTACACCCGGGTTTCCACCTTGCAAGGCTACTCTAAGGGATTAGTGCCCTTATCTGAAGAGGTTGCAAGGCTACTCTAAGGGATTAGTGCCCTTATATGAAGAGGAAGAGATCAGAGATGATGTCTCACTTACGTGAGAACATAACAAGGCAGCAGTCTATAAACCAGAAACAGAGCCCTCACCATACTGATCTGGGACTTCCAGCTTCTAGAACTGTGATGAAGAAATATTTATTGTTTAAACTACCCAGTCTATGGTATTCTGTTATAGCAGCCTTAACAGGTTAAGATAACCATGGATGCTAGGTAGCTACAAAGAACTGCCCTGCCCAGACGAAACTAGCATTTCATTGTCTCCACATAAAACTCTTTGTCTTAGTCAAAGTGAGTACACTAGACTTTTTGTGACCATTCTTTATTCAGGAGCTACACACTCAAGGTGAGACTGAAAACAGTGACTAGAGCAAGAAAAATGAGTTTGAAACCTCAATTAAAATATATATTTCTAATTAGGCGGGCAAAATATTTTGTAAAATGTTTGCAGAATTTTTCTCCAAATTATCTAATAATAATAAAATCAAAATTCCTTGTTTGAGGAGTGAAGTTAATAGAATATTATTAGAATACTGCCTGAAAGATCTTTTTCTGACCCAGAAAAAAAAATTCTACCTATTGAGAAAATTTGGTCATTTTTTTCAACCCTATTTTTGAGTTAGCCATTCCCAAAATAAAAACTTCATTTTTAATGGGTCAAAGACATCATAAGTACTAGGTTCATGTTGCTCCAAATGATAAAATGTAGGTTTTCATTCCCTCAAGATAGCAAATACGTCTGCTTTGGGGCAGAAAACTATTACCAGAAAGCAAGGAAATAAATTTCCTGGTCCTAGCCCCATCCTCCAATAGATAATTAATGAAAGAATAACATGGAAGTAGTTAACTAGAGTCTAACCTTAGTCACTATCATCTTTGGAGAGAAGCACACATACAAAGGAAGGATCACTGTTCATCTTCTAACGACAATACTTTCATAATTTCCATACAATAGTTCTTTATATAACTGATTTCAGAGAGAGAAAGAGAGATGGAGAGGCAGAAACATCAATGGGAGAGATTCATCATCAATCAGCTGCCTTCCACATGCCCTTCACTGGGGATTGAGACCACACCCTGACTGGGTATTGGGTTGATGCTCAACCCTGAGCCACACCAGCTGGGTCATTTATTCTTTCTTAAAAGAGGATCATCGTCAAAGAAATCTTTCCAGCTGAGAACCCTTCCCTTGTGCAGATAGGTAGAGGCTTTCACACAAAAACCACATCAATATAAAACTAGAGCCCATTGTGGGTAGTAAAATTCTTTGCTCGGCTTTTCCTGAATTTTAGATTTTTAGAACACTGGACGTCAGAGGAACAGAATATATATATATATATATATATATATATATATATGATATAATAAAAAAATAATATGCAAATTGTCTCCTCAACTTGGAGTTCAACCAACCGCTAGGGGTGCTACCCATGCATGAATTTTGTGCATGGGCCTCTAATATATATATGTATATATATATATATATATATATATATATATATATGAGCATTTCCTTTTCAGAAAAATAATTTAGATGTTAGTTTTCTGGCCTCTTTTTCTTGTTAAATCCTAGCTAGTAGGGCCTCTCCCCGGGCCTTACAGTGCGTGGTATACATAGTGAGCATAGTCATCTTGGTCTGGTTGGTCTCTTAAGATGTTTGTCATTTTTGTTGTTGTCATTTTATTCACCATTAGTTCTTAGAGGAGAGGAAAAGGAAAGCATAGAAAGAAAAATGTACAAGGAAGAAGCAGGAAATGAAGAAAAAGAGGTAATTAGAGGAACTGTGAGACTGGCTGAAGGAAAACTGTCTAAAATTTCAGAGAGCAAGTTTGCAGAGAGGTGAGGAGAAGAGAATATCTTGTTAAGTGTTAATGAAGGTGAGAAAGTTAGATGAAAAGTTCTTATCAATTTTCTAAATCCACTATCTGCATGTTCCCTGCTCTAGGTTATTTTTCATAATCTCTACATCTTTCTACATGTTGCATTCATACTGGTTTAATTCAAGTACGGGCTTAATTAATTAGCATTTTTCATTTCTAGAATCACAAACCATGTCTCTTCAGATGCTTTTCATCTTTTGATTGGACATTTTCATATCCTATTTCATTTTTTTTCAAATAAGATTTTTTCTCTTTCACACTAACCATGTTCGGGAGCTGGTGGACATCAGGGTCTGGTGTCAGCTCCATGACTGTGGGAGCCGGGTCCCTCCAGCTCTCTGCTGGTCCCTAGGGTTGATCAGCATCCTTGTGGCCCCACAATGGCTACTTGAACTCAGGTATCACCTCCATGTTCCAAACAGACCATAAAAGGCATCCCTAGAAGTCCCACAGGGCACTTCTACTTATGTTTCCTGATCTAGAACTTAGACACATGACTGCTTCTAGATGCAAGGGAGGTTGGTTAATGGAGGCAGCTGGGACTCCATCCTAGAGAACAGGTGGGGTTGCTCTTTGGCCTGTCTGAAAAGACCTGGCTAGAGGTTGTCAATTCACTGCCCAACACAGGCCTGAACCTCTACCTCCCCCTTTACCCTTCCAACTGGGGCTCCCTGAATATAGGACCCTGTTGCCCCCACAGACTTCATCTTTAGAATAGTCCTTTCACTTTGAATGAAGTCTGGGTGTCTGCCCTACCTCCCTCTTGTAAGCTTCTATTCAGAGCAGGGACTGCAAGGTGCCCTGTCTAGGTGCTGGCCTTCTACTCAGATGGGTAGCAGTTCCCAAGGTCATGGTCAACAGGGGAGCCCCGGGGTCAGTGTGGGAGGCTGGGAAGTGAATGGGGAATGATGGCTCCCAGGTCCTTTCCCTTTCTTCTTGGACCCTCTGCCCCAGTCTGGTTTTGGGGTCATCACCAAGACATAGGGCAGCCTCTGCTCTCTTTGTTAACACTTCCTCATCTTCCAGGATAACAACAGGGTGTTTTGCTTGAGTAGCTCTTTACGCTCTCCCATCACATGGCAATGTCAGACATATTAAGTTCACGAGCCTGGTGGGTGTAAATGGTGACTGAATTAGGCCAACAGTAAAGGACCCTGGTGGTGTGTATCTGTGTCTGCCAGTCCTGTAGGCCTCCTCACTGGCCTTGCTGCTTTCGGACTTCATGAAGCCATCAGGATAAAAGTCCTGCAGCAAAGGTCGTTCCAGGTCTCCTCATCTCCAGAATCATGTGAACCTCTCTCACTAGGCATGTAAGCTCTCAGGACAGGTCCCTGCCTCTCTCTCAAGCTCCCGTTTTCTCCAGGTGTGCTTCACTATCAATATCAGTGCCTTTGTGGGAGAAAAGGAGTATTCCTGGGATTCCTTTTCTTTCATATTGGCTGGCTATCAGTTGGGTTTTTATTTCAAAACCCAACTTAGATATAACTTCCTTTGGCAATATTTTATGACATACTAAATATCTTTCACCCACTCTAATGCCTTTGAATCTACAAGATGTATTACTTGGTTCACATATGTGATCTCAAAGCCATGTGCTCATATATGTGTATCTGCCCTAAAATCTGATTAACTATACTTCATCTCTGTATCCAAGACTCTGGTGCATACCAGAGAATCAATTAATGATTAACTGAGGGTTACAAAACCCTAAAGCAACAAAAGCCATTTAGAATGTAATGATTGACAAATTTTTTGTATATTAATTGGAAAATTCTTAGATATATGCTCAAGAATTTATTGTATTTCTTCTCAGAATAAAAAAAGAGAATGTCACTTACACAGAATTTCACTTGATCATAGCCAAAAGGCCGAGAAGTGATAGAATTTAATAAACTTTTGATATCATTACTCTTGCCAATAATAACGTACAGAAACAATGAGAATGATACCCTTTTCTTAAGAGTTATTTTTAGACCTCCAGTTTCGTAAAATTAAGTAATAATTTTCAGTATGTATACTTCATTGTTCCAGATTTGTCTTTTCTGATAAAATACAGCATCTGTTTGGACTGAGCCACTTGTCTACTTTATTCTGTTTGAATATCAAAATATTATAACATTAATAGAACCATTTCTTTTCTTCTCTGATAACTGTTATCTCTCAACTCTAAATGAGAATAAGCAGTTATACATTTTATTGGTTAACATATCCTTATAAAGTTCCAATGCTTTGAGCTTTGCATTACTATCCACCTTCCAGAGATCCATGTTCAGATGTGAGTAACAAGAGACAGAATCCTCCCAGAAAGAAATGCAAATACCATAGTAACTGACAAAGTTAAAACAAAGAACAAATCCCCACATTTTCTATTCTAGTCTCTTATTACTTAATTGAACGCTCAGCCTCTTTTTATTGAGAATAAAGGGAGCTAAGCAGGAACAATATTCACAGAAACAAAGCACACATGTCAGAAGCAAGCTTATTGTTAATAACCTTCGACCTCATTGTGCCTTCAAATCACACTTAATCCTTACTTAGTGTGCATTTGCTAGTCAGTACAATTCAGTTTTTAGAAATTTGTGGTATCAGAATCTTTTTATCTAGGAGTGTGAGCTCCATGTTATGGCTCGACCACAGAATCATTATTAGCATAAACTCAAAAGTTCATTCAAGAACAAGTCCAGTATCTTACTGCTTTAAATATCAGGATTTACAATTTAAAGTGGAAGCAATTTATCATCTCCTGTGAGACATCAAGCAGGAGGAGAATTCCAATTGTGTCTATTTTTTTCTCTGCCTTATTTAACATAGTTATGTTTCTTTTCATAATTAGAATACAACCAAAGCAATTCCCAGCATCGAATGCAGATGCAACAATGCATATAAAAAAGGGAAATACCCTTCCCTTCCCTGGGTGTTCTTTTATTAAGGGGGTAAACTTTTTCCATAACTCATAAGCAGTCTGCCCATTAGGACTCATTTGTGAGGACCAGTTAATGTGCCCTTGCCCAGCTGCAAGGAAGGCTGGGAAAAGTCCTGGTAGTTTCCATCTTTACAAGGTAGATCTTTATAAAGGTAGATTGTTTCTGCCAATAAGGAATGAGAGGTCAAATGGAAGATGATTTAAATGTATCAAGTAATGTAAAGTGTACAGAGAACCTGGGAAGGCACATGGGCATTTATTTAAATTGTCATCTGAACCCAAGGTGACAGGCAAAGCCACGCTCTGGGAACATGCTTTGCCAAAAGGCAAGGATGTTATCAGCTTGACCTTCATTTCAGCCCATGGTGTGGGGAAGTGGTTTTTGATATCTAAATCCAGCCTAGCACCAGGAATGCTCAGGGCCTTCTCAAGAATGCAAATAATCTCCTTTGGTCTTGACCTTTTGGTGAAAATTCCTGGTATTTGGGGGTATGAAATAAACATGCTGCATAGGCTCTGGGTCAATGTCTCTCCAGCAGAAGAGGGCAGCCAGTTCCCAGCTTTTTCCTTCCATTTTGTGTCTTGTCTCTTTCTTTCTTTTATTTCCCAATCCCCAGCTCCTCTACTCAGAAACTGGACCTGTTCTCTAGTCTCACTATATGTGAAAAAGAGAGAAATAGTTACAGTAAAATTCAATAATGTGTGTGTGTCCATATACATATATTAAATCCATAAATATTATCAAGCATAGTGCTTAGTACTAAATATAGATAGAAATTTATTTTAATGCTGCCATACTTGTTTTGATTTTATTGACCTCTAGAACCATTTCATGCACATTAGTAAAGATTGTGAACATTTTAGAAAACTCTACAAATAGAAACAGAAACTTTGATGTTTTTGTTTTCAAATAACTTCCTGTACCATTTTTTAAACTATTGTCTCTAAACTTTAAACTCACCATGCTATCATGTACTTTGTGAAGCTGGCACTGGAATTACAAGCCACACTTTCTGTTGGCCCCCGTTTGGCACTGCCATGAGAGGGGACCAGGCAGAGAGCAGGAGGCTAGAAGAGCATGAAGAGGCTTGCTCCATCCTATTTGCTTCCTGAATCTGTCTTTATGCTTGTTCTTCTCATGCACCCGAGAAACAATTTTTTATGCTGCAGTAGTAGCACATCATTCTGTAGAAGATGTTGATGTCAGTTTTTAGTTATTCCATTGCTCATAGAACCAATTCCAGTGTCCCTCCTTAGCGACATTCCCACTGGCTGGCTACGACACCATTTTCAAAGGTTTGAGTGGCAGCTTCGTGGGCAATTCTTCTGAGCTCAGAATGAGCTACTAGCACCAGGCAAGCAGTGAGTCTACAGAGCACTTCCCTTAGCCTTACAGGTTTTAATCATCTCAACCTCTTCACTGTTCCTCCAGTCCAAGGGGAAGCTGCTTCCTGAAGTTCCATGATACCTTATTTCAGTGTTCCCCTTTTGCTTTTCCAGGTCTTCAATATCTAGTCCTCAATTGATTCTCTAATAGGTTAAGTCTGTTCTTTTCTTTTTTTCTTTCTTTCTTTTTCTTTCTTTCTTTTTCTTTTTTGAGGGGATGGGCTACAGGTTTTTAAAAATTTCGGCCAAAAACAGCCTGTACTATTTCATCCTTTTCTGCATCCTGTAATCATATTCATTTACCATTTTTCTTCATTGTTCAAATACCACATGGGTTTCCCTAACTTTAAAAAACTAGATGGTTTTGTTTGCAATTCTTCATACACATCATTACCATTTTTAAAACAATTCTAACCAAAAAATATCTGTGCTGGCATAGCAGAGATATTTAATAATTTTCAACAATTTCCTTGTATTTTATTAAATTCAGGACATACTCTCTGTGTACAAATTCCTCTAGGCTCTTAAGTCCAGGCTTTGAAGTTAAAACATACCCAAGAAGAATATAGCTAGACAAAGAGGGAAGGTGGAAGTAGGGACAGTGATTTTTTTTGGAAATAGAGAACAGTAGGCTATCAGTGGTGACAAGGAAAGAACTGAATGTGTGGTAACAGTAAGAGATGCCAGAAGAGATGGAATATTCCCTGTTTATCTTTATAAGTATATGGAAAAGGAGGGCTTTAAGGGTGTGCATTGCGTTTTATGACCCATGAGGACACAATGACCCTTCCAGAGTGCCTGGATTGACTAGACACTTTAACTTGGGAGTCCCTGGAATTCATTTCAAGAAGACAGAACACTCAACAAGGCTTAAGGACCTTAGCTCAAAGACTAACTGAAAGAATGAATTAGGAAAAAACATCTTCCAAATTTATTTTTTAAACTTTCAAAAATGCTACTTAAAGCTAAAAAGCCAAAGGAGCAAGAACACAGTCAGATTAATACTATAAAATATTTGGAGCAAGAATTGGCATGAAGTAGGAAGGAAGAAAAGGTTTGCAAGATTTCTTACCTAAGGGATATAATTATACCTGCAACATATTTCTCGGGGATGTTTCAATCTTTTAAGTTTTCAGCTCTGTGCTTTCAAAAACCAGTCTTATAAGTATGTGATCCAGAGGCAATGTGAGACATATCACTGATTACTTTGAGTTCCCAACTGTCCAATTTTTTATAGCTATCTATAGCTATGTAGTTGACAATAAACTATTTTATAAATGTCAGCCACTTCTCACAAGTTTAAATTGCTTGCTTTCTACCTGCGAAACACTTAGAGAAATAACTTTTAAGTTTTTCTCTCACTTAACCCTTAGTTGCAGCAATCAGAGAAAATTTGATTTTGTATAAGACTTCTTTCAATGAATGTTTTACTTGAATGTGGTAACTACTTCTTAAACTGGAGCTTGGTACAGTTTTGTGAGTAGGTAAAATTACAATTTTTGTTTTAAATTTATAAATAACAGTCTATCTTTGCAGACCTGGAATAGATTTTAGGAACTTTAATCCCTCTGTTTTATGTAGGACACCCCTCTGGGGCATCCCAGTTGGGGGACCTTTTATATATTAATTGGTAACTCCATTAGGTGGAAAAGTTTGATGCTCAAAGCATCCATTTCTCATTCATTGAATGAGAAGAGGGTTATCCCAGTTAGCTATTCAAGGTATAACTAAATTGAAACATGTCCACTCTGATAAGCCAGAAGAATCAAGAGCTGACCTGAATGGGTGGAGAAAGCCAGAAAGAATATATTGAAAAAGGCGAGTTTAGAATGGCAGGAAGATAATTTATTGATTGTAAGGAAACAGAAAATAATCTGATGAATAGAAGCAAATTATATAGCTTTGTTTCATATGAGATATGTAGGAAAGTGATAGTAAGGATGTTTCAGTAAATGTGCCATCCTCTAGAGCAGTGGTTCTCAACCTTCCTAATGCCGCGACCCTTTAAGACAGCTCCTCATGTGGTGGTGACCCCCAACCATAAAATTATTCCCGTTACTACTTCATAACTGTAATTTTGCTACTGTTATGAACTGTAATGTAAATATCTTATATGCAGGATATATTTTCATTGTTACAAATTGAACATAATTAAAGCATAGTGATTAATCACAAAAACAATATGTAATTATATATTGTGAAATATTTCTTTCTAATTACAAATAAATGAAATTTATTTACAACAGTAAACTACATTGCTACATTTTGCTACATGAGGAGCGGTGTGTTGGTTCCTAAAACTATGGGAAATAGGTATTTTCCAATAGTCTTAGGCGACCCCTGTGAAAAAGTCATTCAACCCCAAAGGGGTCGCGACCCACAGGTTGAGAACCACTGCTCTAGAGAGATAAAATGTAAGATCCTGCCTATTTCTGACTATTTTGAACTGTTTTCATTTATTTATTCAGTAAATATTAGGCACTTGTTTTTTTGTTTGTTTTTAGTAATTAGCTAGGGAGTTGGTATGTACAGTATACACCACTGAGTCTGAAGTGGCCTATCTTCTTTTCTCTCTCTTTTGAACATTGCTATGGCTTCCATATCTACCTTTTCCACAACCCTGATAGGTTGAATGCTATGCCTATTTTAAATGAGGCAACTGAACACAGAGGTGTTTAGTGAGGGGCCCAAGCTCGCATCTAGAAACTGAACTACCTCTGTTTGACTCCCAAACTACTCGTAACTGCCACATCAACTGTCGGCCAAAGTTTGGTAAAGTGATAGTATACCGTTACCAGCAAGTTTACTTGAATAGGTAATCTATAGTATATAGTAGTGAAAAATGAAGTTTTAAAATTAGTATTTAGTAGAGGTGTAAGACTGCCATTATCGAATTCAGAAGTGACAAAGTAACAACAATGATTGCAAAAGAGGATTCTAGACTTCTTTAAAGAACTGGAAGGAAGAAGAAGTGATTTTGTTTGTTCTTGAAAAAGCATGCCAGTAAGAATCACAGCATGACATGAAGCAGGATTAGATTCGTGGACAATTTGAAGGAAAATTCATCCGAAGTTAGGAAAGTGAAAGTAAGGAGAAAAGGTAATGGAAGACTTAAAAAAATCATTCCTTAATTGGCAAGCTTAGGAAACCAGGGATGGCAAGTATACTATGATTGATTAAAAAAAAATACAGAAGGGGGGAAATGGGAAGATATGTATACATGTAATACATTAATAAAAAAAATTTAAAAAAGAAAGAAAAAATGGAATGAAGTGATTCTTTTGGGTATGGTGAAAAGGTAAATCTGACATTCAATATTCACATAATCAGAAGCTGTATTGTGTATTTACAGAGTACAATCCTATGGCATCCTCTCCAGCTTTTATCCACCCCCAATTCAAACTTTTTATCCCCCACCAGAGCAAAAGACCAAAACGCTTTTATAGGAAGCGATAATTTGGAAAGACTGGGCTATAAAGCCGGTTGAACTTGGTTTTAATAACTCAATAATGGATTTGGTTAGAACAGAGATCCCCTCTTTCTAGCAGCCCTGTGCAAAGACAGTAAAGGCTGTTTTTGCCTTTTGTCATTGGTCTAGAAGTTATTTAGATTCCAGGGACTTCCTGTCCTTCCTCCCTGTCTTTCTTGCCCCCTCCTTCCCATTTTGGTTGTAGGTGAAACTCACAAGATGTGTGCTTGAGTCACTGTGGCTGATTTCTCAAGATACTGAATAATGATTTTAGTTGGATAACTGACTGAAAAACAGAACAGATCTTAACATGAGGTATATTTTATATGGATCTGTCTCTAACTGATGATGATCAATATCTCCCCTTGAGCCCCATCCTATTTACTCAGAGAATAATTTGTTCTTGCTTTATGTTCAATAAATGAGTCACCAAAGTGTCTTAGCATGTATTACCATTTAACACATGGGAAATTTTCCTTACCAGTAGAGTCTGTTTTATCTCAAATATTTCCTTATTAATTCAGTGCAAACAAGCTTTTTGAAAATCTATATTTTGTTAATGTGTGTGCATTTTTCCATCATTAACTTATAAAACTTTATTCCACTTTAAAATATTAACTTCTATTCCTTCAACAAAATTGTCAGTATTTTTCCTTCTAATTCACTCATTCTTTGTCTTGAAAGAAAAATCAATAATGTCTATGCTCCAAGGTCTATATTTATCACATTCAACCTTCTTCCACTTTCCTAACAAACAACACAAACAATAAAGGAATAAACTCAAGAACACAAATAAATTGAAAAGAGAGAAAGAAAGAAAACTACAGTCACTGAAGTCTGATGTGATTTCATAATAATAGAATAGAAAATATTTCAACAAACATGGCATCATATGGCTGGGCCTGCATCTTTAAGAGTTTGAGTAATCAATAGAAAATATAAATTTATTGAACATATTTTCTCATAAATATTTCACATGGTTTTGCTGTAAATTTTATGGCTTGTCACAGATACATACTTCTTCAATAAGTTTCTAGAAAAGGAAGGAAGATATTACCAGGAGTTGCACTACAGCGGTCTCTTCATACTTACAGCAACAGCCTCCAGGATTTGTTTAACAGCATCTGCAGCATCTCGTTCACTGTAATATCCCTTTTCCACAATCCTAAAAAACACACACATGCGCTCAGTTGAGTGGATGCTAAAAGAAGTTAATGATATTACTGTTAAAGAAGATGCATCCAAATAATTGCAGCAGGCCACCCTAACACCAGAAAAAAGATTTCCATAAACTGGCGTTTTGGAAATCTTTGGGACATTCATTTTCTATTAACATTATAAAAATAAACAGGACAAAATTTTTTTCTTTTTAAACTTTGTATTGTGAATCATTATAACCATATACCTTGTTGACAATATGCCATCAACAATCTCTGTACTTTCAGGAATGTTTTACATTTATTTTCTTCCATTACTTTGGTTATCTTCATTGGGTTGTGCATTTATACACATATAAATGTTTTTCAACTTTTGATTTACACGGTGCTTCTATAATTTTCTTAATTTTAGCTTATTTTGCAATATTGAGCTAGAGTTCTAGTCATTCTGTGGGTACATCCCCCTGGCATGCTTTCACTGCCTAAAGGAAATTTTTTCTGCTTCTTATTTTCTGTGCTCTCATAATCATTTTATATTGAAGTTAAATGAAACACCTCTCTGTTGCTGTTTATGTGTAAATTGGTTTTCTTTTTTTAAATTATAGTTAACACAATATTTTATTAGTTTCAGGTGTACAACATAGTGATTTGACTTTTATATACCTTACAATGTGATCGCCACAAGCAAAGGAAAATGAAGTTCTGCAACCTTTTTCTTTCCAATTAGGTCGCATGACTATAGTAGATGTGTTGAGCCAGTGCCTTCTATAGGTATGGTGGCAAACTTCTTAGTTTCTCACTAGATTGTTGCTTTGATCACCCAGAGAGCCTAGCTCCAAGACTTACTCAGAGTAGGTAATCAATAAATATTTGTGGAGTCAATATTAATTATCAAGTAAATGATGCCAAAAAAATATCAGACTGTGGACATTTGGACAATCCTTTGCCTATGTTCCTTTTCATAGGAAACAAAAGCACTGAACTGGGAAGTACAGGGCCATGAATCCAGGGGAGAACAATCATATAGATGCTTCCCAAGGCAAACATGTAATAGGTGGAAGGGTTATACTAGCCTAGGGAAGAAAGTCGGAGTCACATAATGTCTAGATATTATTGTAATATATAACATAAATCTTTTTAGAAACATATTTTGAACAAAATCAACATGATTAAAATGCATTAAAATAGAGTAATTTTGTTCCATGAAACAATACAAATTCCTACCTAAAATTTAGCTGAAAAAATTTTTTTAATTTCCCACGAATTGAATATATATGTAAGTAAAGACTTTATATCTTTACACAGAAAATAGCAGGACTTCAATTTTTAGAAGCAATAAAATATTCAGTCATGATAGTGTTTTTAGAGCTGTAAAAATAAGAGGATAATTATGGTTATTTCCATGTTTTATATTTAAACATACTTATTGCTATATTTCTCTTCAGATTTAATATACTGATTTCCTTTTCATGCTTTGTAAAATAATAAGAGGGCAGTTACAATGCCACCAGCATCTTAAGATCATTTTCAAAGGCTCAGGGCCATGTAGTTTGTTGCTACGCCACGTCTGGGTTAGAAGACTCAGTGCTAAAAGCAAAATTTTTCCTAGGATTTTAATAACAACACTGACCAAAAAGGCTGCCCTGGGATCCCAGTTCCTTCCCCAAGTCACTAACTCGTCTAACCGACATCTAGAAATCTGGGAAGGCAGCACAAGGTGTGTTTCACTGGGCTCCAGGCGCCTTCTACTCCAGATGTGCCTTTTCTTTCCACTGTTTGCTGTGTTAGCTCATATGCTCCTCTTCCCCACAAGTGGCATGTTTTCCTTCTCATCATTTTAAAATTGTAGCATGAGAAAACACAGGCAATGCCTCTTCCTCTCCATGGATCTGCTTTAAAATATGACTTCTGTGCATTTGCTTCTGTCACCTTAATTGCTGCAAATCGAATTGAGCACATCTCCAGCCGGGCAGTTAGCACAGGCCGTGCAACTGAAGAGCTCTAATCCGATCATACCCAGAGGCCTCAGACTTCCTGGCACGTACATTGGGAGCCTTACTGCCTTCTCCATCAATGGCAGCTTTTTCTCAAATGGAGATGTTATTGTGATTAGATAACTGCAGGTTAATGTGAGAAAGACATTGGTCTTATGAAAATGGGAACCAAAAGATTGAATGACAAAGGGTAAAATCCCCAAATAACATGAGTTTTAGGAATCAGGTCTTAAAGACTGCTGGTACATCATTATACTGTTACATACAAAAAAAACCAAAAAGACACTAAAATAAATTCCACTGTTTCCAATTAAATCCACCACTGCTTTATTAGCTTCATTCACTGCTTTTTCTCACTTCATTGATGGCCCATTGGTCTGTATTGATGCTTTTTCTAAGAACTTTCCCAAAGAGTATTAAATTCATATATTAAAAAAAAAACAATTTCAAAAGCATTATTAGCACCTGTTAAATTTGAAAGGTAGGGAGAGAATGAGGAGACTGTGGGTCAGTGTGGGTACTGGTCAGGAGCTGACTGAAGGATAAAGAGAAGGCCAGATCTAATTGTAGACCTAGGAACAGAGATTAGGGATTTCTAGTTCAATTCTCTCTTACTATATAATAAAAGTCTGACCCAATTATATAATTTGCCCACTATTTATTGAATCACTCATTTGAAAAATATACAGCAACTTCTTGCTTCCTGTCTCAAACAGCTTCTAAAACGGAGACTAAGGTTCTCATATCTAACCCCACCAGTGCGGCCTGCTTTGGGACATCACTTTGTCCTTCCCTCTTCCCTTTACCTGTTGATTTATGATTCCTAATTTAAAATTCTGCTCAAAGACTGTCCTTCCCTGAAAGCATTTCTGACTTAGAAGACTCCCATATTTTGTATCCTGCGTTCTGTTTATTTCCCAGTCACAGCATTTATCACCCACAAGTGAATCCTTATAGCCAAATCTGTGGCCAACCTCTAGCAAATACAAAGCATTGTATTATTTGTCTTTTGTGTGCTAGTTCTTATCTGTATATATTGTTAGTCCTTTCTCATTTATTTATTCTTTTATTTTATTAATTAGTTGATTTATTTATTTATAATATTCAATAAATTTTTAAGAGTCATGACTAGACCAAGCAGGATGTAAGATCAAAACCTCTGGAGCTTCCTTTTTCACATTATATCATAATTTTGTAGAAGTCTTTTTTGGGGCCAGATTTTCTTGAACATACACATAAAATCACTGATTTTATTCCAAAAAATTTAATCAATCTTCCTATGAAATTTACTGTTTATATTCTACATGAAATAGAAAATTTCACTTGGATTTTTACTAAATTTAGTGTTTTAGAAGACCATAAAATCGATATTTTAGTACTAATAAAATACAACCATTTTGCTCATAATGTACTAACATGATTATCTTTTCATCAATTGCTCCATTAGTGCATTCATTAGATACAATTAAGGACATCATTAGACCAGGGATGAATTTTTATCATCACAATTAAATAAATTTGTTTTTTGACGTGAGTACAGGGGGAAAAAAGTATATTATGATTTTTAACTCTCAAGAAAAAAAGTAATGCATAGATAATAATGATATATTTTCAGCTTGATTCAATTTTAAAGATAACTGTAGAATTAAATAATTTAATGGAGAAACCACATTCATCTCAGATATAGCAACAGACATGTAGACAACAATATTAATGGGGAAATACAGTCTACTGCCTAAGACCACTGAGAGTTCATGGAATATTGAGTGGCTTACTGGCTGTCTGCCACATGTATTCTGTTAATTCCGAATATTTTATCAATTTTCTCTGTAAATGAAATTTCCCACTAGCATTTAGTTTTTTCATTTTTGTTTAAAGCTGAATTAACTCTATCCCATCAAAATCAACTGTACTATAAGATGAGAGAACCAGAAATCTTTCATGAAAAAAAAAGGTTGGGAAATAAGGAAGGAAAAAGACTCATGATTCCAAAATAACTTGTACAAATAGAGGTAGGTAGGTAAATTATATGTGCTGTTGGTAGACAATAGCTTCAGTGTGATATCCCTGTCCTACAATTACTTACAATTAAAGAACATGAGAGTTCTCTCTGAGTTCTCCTTCAAGAGACCTCATGGCTACAAAGTAAGCAGGATCTAACTATAAACAGACGTTAAATGTACCTAAAGAAGGAATATGTTCATGAAAGAATTGGCTAAAGAGGTATTTTAAAAGAAGCCACTGTTGACAAATTTTGGCAACATTCAAATTAGCTAGTCCAGATGAGTCTTGACTAAGCATGGGAACATGGTGGTTTTAGAACAGGACTTTCCTTATATAATCAAAGTGATCAGACTGTGTCAGATATGAGACTGAGTGGATCAGAGTATCTCAGCTTCCTTAGCATCATAGAACTGCATCAAATTTGTTCTGAAATTTGAACAAGTTAAGCAAATCAGGTTAGTTAGTTATTTGTCTTTTAAGTTTAGCTACTAGCCAACTACCACAAGAAGTACTAGTATATATTTAAAAACTGATGCCCATTTCCTTCAGTTGATTCATTTATTAGTGATGAATGAATATACTGAAAATGTCACAACTCTCGAAGTCTGCTAATTCATATCACTTATTTTAAGGAAATTCCAACATATGTATGAACAAATTATATATCTGTTAAAGATATATATGCAGCTCCAACCAAGCGGTGCCATTTTGCTCCTTCCTACTTGAAGACACAAACCTTCACTGGGTAACATTTATAAAAGAACCTTTGAAAACCAATATAATTACTTTTAGAAGCTCTTGAGAGAAGTGCTTCCTCTCTCAACATAATCTAAACCTACCCCTTTATTTATTAATTATATTTTTAAAATATTTCTTATTGATTTCAGAAAGTAAGGGAGAGGGAGAGAGAAGAACATCAATGATGAGAATCATTGATCTGCTTCTCCTGCACAGGATTGAGACCACAACTCGGGCATGTGCCCCTGGCCAGAATTGAACTAGGAACCCTTCAGTCTGCAGGCTGATGCTCTATCTCTGAGCCAAACCATCTAGGACTAGCCCTATCCCCTTTAAATATCTTCCTTCTCAGAGTCCACTAATCTTAATGGTTGTTCATTCATTCATTCATTCATTCATTCACAAATATTTATTGAGAACTTGCTGTACTTTAGGCACCTAGATATATCAGCAGTTCCCTCAGTCTCTTTTCTGTCTTCTGTCTACAGCCCACATCTTCTTATCCAATTTTATAAATCAACAGGAACTTTACATCTGTGCATAACTTCTTACTATTTCTAATATATACCTACTCAGTCCTTTGACTTCTTCCAATTTCATTATTTTTTTATTATGCTTATGAACATAGCAAAGGGATTCCCAAGAGATAATCAGGGTAAACAGGGAATTCTCCTGAGAAGAAAAGGAAGGTGTGAAAGCCATGGAGACTTGAAGCTTGTGTCTCTTATACAAATAGTTTGTCTATATTATATCTACCAGTTTTATAGGCATATTCCAGCCATCCTCAAACCTTTGTCTTGAGTGATGAACATATGAACAGACAACTAAAATTGGTAAGAACATGTTGTACTTGGAACTCTTTACACAGCCTAATAGAGAAAGTAGGCCTCAAAATAGTCATTTGAAGAATATTGATTTTTAAGAACTTTTGGATCATAATAAAGAATAAAATTATAACACATCTAATTTTCTATTCTTTTTATCTAATCTTTTCTTACAAAATATTGTCATAAATCTTATTGATAGCTTAGAATGACTTTAGAAATTCTGTGATTTTTGCAGAAGTAAATTTTTGCAAAAGTAAACAGATATAATATTCCCTTTTTATTCACTAAACATCCCAACTTTTCATCCACTTACATCTTATCAGGTATGACTCTCCTTTTGTTCTATACTCCTCTTAAGATTTATTTTAGTAGAATTTATTAAATGATGTGATGTATTATTATAAAAAATTTCAGGAGAAATTTTCCTTTAATTCTTTTTTGGTGACTGGAAGCAAAGCCTTTCTGTGGTTGGATTTCCAGAACTAACTCACCTGTCAAACAGCTCTCCTCCTGTGACAAGTTCTAGGACCAGGCTGATTTCTGTCGGGGTTTCAAATATCTCTTTAAGTTTTATCTGGAGAAAGATATAAAAAATGATCACACATTCCTTATTTTCACCTAAGAAATAGCTAAAACAAAACTCTAACAGTAACATGTTGGATCATTGTCAATGAAGGGTCCTTATGCTAGTATCAGGGAATCATTTGTCACTCTCTGGTTGTTATTATCAATGATCTCATTTCTTCCAGGGTCCTTTTGAGTTTTGAAATTACAGTGGTACCTCGAGATACGAGTGCCCTAACATACGAGATTTTTGAGATACGAGCCCTCGAGCGAGCGATTTTTGCTTTGAAATACGAGCAACATTTGAGATAGGAGTAATCGTGCGGATCGGCTGGCTGCACACAACCTACTAGTTTATCATGACTCGAGTGTCTCATAGTTTCCCACACCTCAAGGTTACGGAATGAATTAAACTTGTATCTCGAGGTACCACTGTATTTCTTTTGACCAATGAAAGATACCTGCCTTAGAAACACTTTCTAATTCTTATCAAAATATCCCAATTTCTGAATTGCTGCAGAATCAATATACATAAAAGTCTAAGTGACTAAACAACTGAATGACCAGTCGACTGGTTGCTATGATGTGCACTGACCACCAGGGGGCAGATGCTCAATGAAGGACCTAACCCCTGGTGGTAAATGCACTCCTACAGCCAACCTCCCAAAATCCTACCCCCAAGCTGGCCAACCTCTTGTGGCCCCTCCCCTCAGTGGGCCAATCTCCCACAGCCCCTCCTCCAGCCCTGATTGGATCCAATCACTGGCCAGGCCAAGGGACTCCACCCATACACAAAATCATGCACCGGGCCTCTAGTTTAAAAATAAAAGCAAATAAACAAAACTTCCTAAGTCATTTGAAAGCATCATGGTTGCTGGAAATGCAAATGCATCTTCTCCCAGGAAGGAACTTGGAATCTGGATCTTAGACAGAATAGGACCAGGGGAAAGGATGTCTTTGTGGAAAGGATGACCCTCAACTGCTAAAAAGTCACTGGTAGATGAAGGAAACCTCAGAAATGTAGAGTGGCAATGATTTGATTGACCATAAAAGGGTTCCCATCACATTCAGATAATCGATCCAATTTTGGATATTTTCCTGAATACATCTGAGAATTTAGTGACAGGACTGATCTACATTTGAGGACAATTCTACATTGACTTCTCTTTGAAAGAAAAAAGATGGACAATGAAAGGTTGGTGATTGTGTGTGGCATATTTCATTGATTGCTTACCAAAGTCTTTCTCTCCCTACTTTATTACAAACAGAACTTTGAATTTTTTAGGAAAGAAAGGTGTCTAGCCTCCAAATATGCATGGTAATTGGTCTGAGTCATTAATGATAACCCTGCTCCCCATTTTCCCAGGCTCTCTGAAGTTAAGGCTGCTCTTGTGACCAGCTCTGACAAATAAAATCTGAAGAGAATTCTGCTGCAACTGGAAATTCTGGAAAACTTTTACTCTTCTCACTTTCCACTTCATTCTGTCTTGAATATAGACCTGAAGGCATGTGGAGTATATGGAACAACCAGCCATTCGAGGACCATGAGGGAAAAGCATAAAAGCAAAGGCACTGAAGGTGGCAGAACCAATGGATAGTAGGCATCTGGGTTCTGCATGACATCACCAAGGGGCTGAACCTGTGCTAGGAATGGCCTGTCTTCTGATTTCTTATAACTTAAGGAAAACATCTGTTTAGACCAATATATTCAAGTTTTCGGTTATTTATAGCTGCATGCTATAAATAATACTGCTAACTCATATATTAAATTTTAAGCAGCTGGCTTTGAGCCTAAGCATTACAGGCCACCCTCCTGGATGCAACTTTCTCAGAGAAATGAATAAAATACTTTTAAGTGGTTGGCTCAACTCATAAAACAAGTGATGGCCTGGAAAGTGACTTTATTCTTTTCATTTCACTGGCTCGAGAAAGCTTTTCTCTAAATCTTGCCCTCAGTGCCTTTGGACACAGCCTAGAGCACAGCTTCTGAAAACCTTCTGTTTTCCCCATTCAAGCACTGCATTTATTTGAACCTACACATTGTTTCTGAAGCAGACACTGCCTCCAAGGAGGCTGAAATGACTTTTGAAAGCAATGCATTTTCTTCACAGGCTTTTTCAGTAATGGTATATTAATAACATGGACACACAGAAGGAAAAAGATGGTGTTTTATTAGCGTGAAACAGAGCTATCCAATTTTTAGCTATCCTTTTATGCATAAAAATAAAGATGCGATATATTGCTGACCTGTCCATTTTTAAACTCTTTGAAAAGGCACTATGTTTAAGATTCATTTGGCTAAAGACATGAAAGTGGTGGTCAGATGAGGACAAGAACCTGTGGTTGTTTATGGGTGGTGGATGAATCCCTTTTCCATGATCAGCATGGATAAAAATCCCATTCTATTACTTTAGAGATAATTTGAAACAGTAGTTATAAAAATCACTTACAATGTTTGGATGTGAGAGGCGAAGAAGAACTCCTATCTCAGTTCTTACGATTTTTTTGTCCACCTAAAAGGCAAAATGAAGAGAAAAACTGAAAGAAACTCCCACCTGAGAAATGTCTTAATTATAGCAAAGAATCAGAAACAGCAATCACTCACTACCTTGGTGAATCAGATAATTGGCAGAGGTTCATTTCTAAGCTTTTTTCTTGTATCTCCTTCACTCCCACCCTCCTTGTCTCTCCCCTTATCTTTCCTCTCTGCTTTATACATAAGGCAGAACTAGTTACAAATACAGGTCATCAAAACCTTTGCATGGCCCATTTCCGACCAAAAGTCATTGTTATCACCATTAAAGCAAAAGTTCATGTCAATCTAGTCCTTCTGTTTTTCTCCCTTTCTTTTTTGGATCCCTGTCCCAAATCCCCTGGAGCTGTCAATCACTTCACCTGCCTTTTTCCCTTAGCAGTGGCCATATAACTCAGCCTGACCAATCAAAGTACTGTTTCCTGTCACATTGACTGGGTCATGGATATCCAGCAGACCCAAGTCATCCCAATCAGAGTCTTCTCTAGAAATTTTGCTCAAATAATCACGAAAGGTATTTTCTTTTCCTCTGAAATTGTGAGATCAGAAAAAGAATGGAATATGCCACAACCAGTGTCCAATTTTGATACTATATCAGAACCACTTAATAACAGAGCCAAAACAGAAAAAAAATTTTTTTTTTCCTGAGAGATGAAGAATGAGTACTGATGACATAATGTAATCCACTGGATTCAGTTATGCATAAACTACTTCGGCCTTTGAGATTTCTTATTATATGAACCACTAAATTTCCTTTTCTATTAAGTTATCCAGAATTAATTTTCTGTTGCTTGCCATTAAGGAATCCTAGTTGGGCACCACTTGATCTCTATATTTAAAAGAGTAGCCATTTACTTTAGGATACTAAAAAAATAGGAGTATTCCCCTTTCTAGGGCAATGATTGACACTTTTAATCACAGTGAACTGAAGTTTTAGATGCTAAAATTCATATACTAGAAAGAAAAGTCTTAGTGTCTGCCTCTCCCAAAAAAATCTGTCAAAGCAAGATATGGATAATTTCTGTACTCTTACTATGGTCTCTGCCATCTGAGCTGTCCAGAACCCTCTGATTGGCAAAGCTCACATGGTTTTAGAAATGAATATGCAGAGGTTTCTGTGCAATTCACAGACAAGCTCTGTGGGCATAACCAAGAGAAATGGCTTCAAATAGAGAATGAATTCTACCATTTAATTTGCATGCCCTGAGAAACAAAGGGTGGGCCTCAGGAAAAATCCTATCATGTTGCCATGGTGATAACCAAATACACTTTCAAGATGATGACATTCATTCATTTAAGTTTTATTCTCTAATGAAAATATTAATCAACAAAGATACATTGTTTGAAAATAAAGAAGAAATATTCAAGTTAATTTTGCAAACTTTATATGTTCTTTTGCTTGGTAGTAACATATAAATATATTATATATATTTTTCTAACACATATAATTTTGCCAGAGCTTAGAGTACCTGACTTAAAGACAGTGGTCACCATTTACAAGTGTCTTTAGTTTCTATGAGAAGAAAAAACATTTACAAGAAAGAATCCTCATTCCAATAAGAGACTTTTCAAGCGTCTCCTGTTATTATTGTACATAATAAAACAATAAATAGCCATATGGTCATGCTAAGTGTTTTTTTAATCAATATTTTTATTGATTTCAGAGAGGAAGGGAGAGAAAAAGAAAGAAACATCAATGATAAGAGAGAATCATTGATCAGCTGCTTCCTGCATGCCCCACACTTGGGATTGAGCCCATAATCTGGCCATGTGCTCTGACCAGAAGTTGAGCAATGACCTCCTGGCTCATAGTTCAATGCTCAACCATTTAACTACACTGGCTGGGTGCTAAATCTTCTTAAGCTATGGTAAAAGTTTTAGTCATTCTTGTGGTCAGCTATACGGCTCAGCGTGTTTTAACATATTTTTGCCAAAGAAAATTAAATTATTAAAATTGATTCACAATGCCAAACAAAGTATATTCTATGCTAGTCAGTGTAACTCAGCATACTTCTGAGAATATTCATAGATATCCCATAAAACAATGCAGCATCAATTATAAACTTGGACTAAGAAGAAGGGATAAAGACATGTTCCTAAAAACCAATATGAATCAGTTTCACAAGAGAGATTCACTATGACAAAGAAAAACAAGTTGGAAAGGAATAACCAGGTGACTGTACATCGAATTAATAGGCTCTGGGACTTTCACAGTGAAGGAATAGAGGAAGGTGCACACAATGCTCTATGACTCAAGAACTTTGGACACTGTTTCACCAGTTTGTCCCAGACACTAAACTATAGCGCAATTCAAACTACATATTAATCAAAACCTTTTTAGTGATAAGTGACACCAAGCTGAAATGTGATCAAGCCAAAATATTATTAATAATACATTAAAACATATAACTGGAAAGTCACAGCAACTCTGTCTTCAAATATAGCTAAATCCAGGGGTTCTAATTGTAGTGTTTTCATCCTTATTCATGTCAGAACACATGAACATTGGAAGCCACAAGCCTGTATTCTTCAGTTTCATATTTTAAAGAGAAGATAAGCACTTTTCTCCACTTGTACTATCTAACCTAAGGTAGTAATTTCCATGACGTTGCTTGTTTCTTACACCTGTAAAATAGTGTGTGTGCTCTTACGTTTCTGAAATAGTGGTTCTCAAACTTTTAGACTTTTGGAGGCACTCTCAAAATCCCAAATAGCTACACACACTACTATATTGGCAATTAAAACAGATTTTTGAGAAGTTTTTAAATAACAGCCTGGCCAGTGTGGTTCAGTGGTTGAGCATTAAAAAGATGTTTTAATAACTAAAGTATAACAATTTAACAATAGTAAATCTGTTATATTTTAGCAAAGGTAATACTGTCTTTAAAAATAACTACATTTTTCAAAATTAAAAAATACATATACTCCTGTGCTGAGAGCTGAAGGTTGAGGGAGAGAAGGGAGAAAAGATTGAAAAATATGTGAAAAAGAAAGTAATGAGGACCAAATTGAATGTTTGAGAAAGAAAGTGTAAAATGTTCTCTTGTGGAGTGAGCGAGCCTTATAAATTAAAAATGGGACCAATGAATGTGATTGTGTGTTTTCTTCCAACCACTGGAATAAGAGCTGTACTACTTTGATTAAGCTTCAGGGAGGTTAAAAGACCACTTCTTATGTTTGTTAATTACTGTTTACCACCATGATCACACCTGAGTTACCCTAGCATGGGCATTAGCCATGTCCTGCAGACATTGAGGTTGTAATAGAAATGTGAAAACCGGCACCATTTCTTTGGAGTGCCAATTAGTAATTTTTACATGGTTAGGACAATACTTATCCCAAAATGCTTTTGAATTATCAAGAAGGCATGAAAATAAGGGAATTTTTTCTTAATTTTACATTTTTTTTCAATTGGACAGCAAGTACTTAGTTGCACAATTCCCAAACCGTCCGAAGCGAGAGGCAGGACAATGTGTACTCTCAGAGGCCCTGAGATGCCCCTTTGATCTTAAAATGAAGTGATTATCTCTTAGTTATAAAACTGAGTAATTAGATATCCAAGAAGCTTCTGAATTTGTACTTTGTAAATTAACAAATACAAAAATTACACCTGGAAGAATTAGTACTTTAAGCCCCATCAGTTGCATTTTGGGTTGAATCTTTTACTGAGCGTAGTTTTAAATAGAGGAAAGCCCATACACTTAGAAACTTGCCTTTTTTCCCCCCTAAGATAATTAAGACCTTCAAATACCCTGGTTAACATTACTCAAGGATGCAAAAAACTAATTAAAACAACAACAACAACAAAACAGCTATAGGGGAAAAATGTTTTTAAATTACTTCAAAAATAGTGTAATCATGCTGAGGGGCTGGAATTGGAAAGAAAGAGATCTTAAAGATTGAAGGTTTGAAAACACTCCATTACTGATTTTGCTGCAAGCAGTCTTCTTCCCCGATGTGGAAGTGCAGATTTGACTCCCTTACTGAGGAAGCATCCTAACATGAGTGAACCCCAGAGCTTTACTTTGCTGAAGATGCAAGGTATTTCCAGAATTAGAAACTGAAGTTTCAGCTTGGTCCTTTTCAACATCTTTTTTCTTTACAGGAATGTGCATGTCCTCAATGCACTCCCAACAGCATGGTCTTAAGCCTCTTTTCGGTGAAAGGACTCATATTTTAAAAGCTCCCCATAAGCATAAATGGGTGATATAACAGATATGCATACATTCCTACTCCTGTCCCAGCATTGCTCCCTCTCCAATGCTTGCGAGGACTATTTTAAATGAAAAGAGACTCAAACTGGAAAACAAAAACACACCCTAAAATATCTTTGACTAAAAATGTTAAGTGTTTTTACTCCCAGATATCCAATGGTACTTGTCTTATGAGGAACTTTAATTGTGATAAGGAACAGAGAATACTTACTTTAAAATAAATTTTCAGATGTAAGTACAGTAGGTAAATCTTGTCACCCACATTCCCTTTCATAAAAATACATCAGAATTTAAAAGATGAAGATGAGCATTTCGAGGATCAAAAAAATGGTAGCAGAATAGACAGACATGTTCCAGAGCAGATAGAAAGAACAGCTGAGGTTCGCATAGGGAGTGTTTATTGGTGAGTTGAAGGACAACTATATTCCAGGAGATGGTGGAGGACTGCTGGGTGGGGCTCCTTTGATCGGGAAGCCCCCACCGCTGCTGGGTTCTCTCCCAGAGTGACCGGCTCAGATGCAGAAACCGCACCATCTTGAAGAGGAAAGTGGATGTTATTGGAAGCTTGAAAATCTACAACTATGGCACCCACTGAACAGCTGCAAACCCCAGAGCACCAGTCCCCAATTGGCACTAACACGCAGATTCAGAGGAGCTCTACACTCCACCATGGAAAGGTCAGATTTTGCCTGAGATAAGGTGAGGTCTCTGCTCCCAGCAAGAGAGAGAAATACACGCACTGTGAGAACTGGAGGACGGGGGAAGTCTGCACCAAGAAAAATCTGTGGGTGTTAGGTCTGGTGTGATCCATGAACATGGAAGGGGGTCCTCAGAGCTGCTGACAGAAGGGAATTTTAAAAAGCAGCCCATTCTGATCTAACACAAAAGGAAAGCCTAAAAATTTTAAAAGTGTGCCAGCTGCTTAGACCCAAGGGGGGAAAAGAACTGCACAGACTTGCAAGGAGCCCTGGAGTTCACACACTAACGCTGGCTCATTTTTTTCTTTTCTTTTTTCTTTTTCCTCTTTAAATCCTTGCTTCAGATTACTAAACCAAATTATAGGATCACCCAATTTGGGACACCCTAAGAGACTGCAGGGGAAAGTTGTTTTTCTGGAATCTGGGGATCAGAGCAGAGAATAACCATCAGAAAACCAGCTCTGTTGCAACCCACTCCCACAAATCAGTATTGAGAGCCACAGGGAAAGCAGGATCTAAGCACTGGCTAGGGAGGACTGATAGACTCTGAGGTCAATCCAGAAACACTGCTACCCAAGGGTTGAATCACAAATTGACTTTTGTGTAAACAAAAATAAAGGAATACAAGAAATTAAGATACAATGCCTGCTTAAAAATCAGGACTGGCTTACAACACTGAGGAGCAATGGAATGCAGGGAACTGAAATACTGTCAAACAGAACAGTAGAGGAAGTGAATGAACTTAACTACTGTACACTTTTTTAATTTTTTCATTTTTTACTTAAGAAACTAATTGTTTCCCTATCTTAATTTTACCTTTTTAATTATTACATTTTTATTTTAAATCAGTATTATTACTACTACTATATTACCTTTTTTTTTTAAGTGTCATACTTTGGGGTTAGTATTCTACATTCTATTTTCATCTTTCCTTTAGCATCATTTTACTCTATCTCAACTTTACCTTTATGCCATCACTCTCTTCCTAACTTTCCCTCTTTTTTGCTCTGTTTCTTTTACCCTTTTTCTGCTTCAGATTTTCCCTATTCTTTCTTTTTTACCACCTGTTAAAATTTCACCCTACTTATATATCTAATTTCAAATCCACTGCTCCAAGTCCATGCATACCTCTCCCTTCTCTGTCTTCACTATTCAAGAAATTAGTTTTTTCTCTGTACTTTTGATGTTGTTTTCTTCATTGCTGATTATATCTATTTTTTATGCTTGTTGGAGAGATTGTTTTGCTTATTTTCTTATTGTTTGTTTTTTGCTTCTGTTTTCCTTTGTCTCTATTATATTAATTGTTGTTTGTAGTTTGTAGTTTGTATTCCTCTCCAGTTTGTATTGCTGCCATTTGTTGGGATTAGTGGCTGTTCTATTGGAGTTTTCTGCCCACATATATAGTTTGTTCCCCTCTTCTTTTGTATTCTGTGTCTTTTGTCTCTTACTTTTTTTTCCTTTTACCCAATTTCATTTTTGCACCTTTTTTTTCTCTTCTTCTTTTACTCCTATCCTCTAATTTGCCTTTCTCTGGTGGACAACTTTATTTGGGTTAATAATACCGTGAATACATTTCTGTTCAGTGCCTTGTGTGTTGTACCTGGTAGTGTTGTATTTTGTGTCATTTAATCAATGAAGAAGAGAGAGAACTACATAACCAGACCCTGGAGAAGAAAGACCAGGGGGAGACAAAGAATCAGCCTGCCTATGAAAGAAAAGCAGGCATCATTAGAAAAGGAAGTAATAAAATAGAGGCAAGCAATCTGTCAGAGAAAAAATTCAGAGAAATAGTTATAAGATGGCTGAAAAGAATGGAAGACCAATTCGACAATATGTGTAAGAACCAAGAGGAAATGAAGAAGAACCAAGAAGAAATGAAAATGACATCGCTGCTGTAAAGAACTCAATAGAAAGCACCAAGAGTAGACTAGAAGGAGCAGAGGACTACATCAGTGAGCTAGAAGACAAGGTAGGAAAAAATACTCAAGTAGAACAGTTTCTAGAAAAAAAAATTAAAAAGCAGGAGAGCCTAAGGGAACTTTGGGACAACATGAAACAAAATAAGATCCGCATATTAAGAGTTCCAGAAGGAGAGGAAACTGAGCAAGGAATAGAAAATCTTTTTGAAGAAATAATGACAGAAAACATCCTTGATATAGAAAAGAAAAAAACCCACACAAATTAAGAAGTTCACAGAGTCCTAAGCAAAATGAATCCCCCCAAAAAACGACACCAAGGCACATTATAATTAAATTGACAAACATCATCAACAAAGTAAGAATCTTAAAAGCAGCCAGAGAGAGACAGAAAGTTATCTACAAAGGAACCCCCAACAGACTAGCAACTGATTTCTCAACAGAAACTCATCAGGCCAGAAGGGAATGGAATGAAATATACAAAGTCATGCAAAGGAAAGATCTGAATCCAAGAATACTGTACTCAGCAAGGTTATCAATCAAAATTGAAGATGAAATCAGAAGCTTCACAGACAAAAAAGGACTAAGGGAATATATTACCACCAAACCAGCAATGCAAGAAATGTTAAAGTGTCTGCTATAAAAAAACAAAATAGGAAATGAAGAAGTAACAGAGGGGTAAAGAATAAAAATGGTGACAAATAAGTACTTATCAATAATTACTTTAAATGCAAATGGATTAAATGCCCCAATCAAAAGACATAGGGTAACAGATTGGATAAGAAAACATGACTAATATATCTGCTGTATATAGGAAATCCACTTCAGAATAAAAGACACACACAGACTGAGGGTGAAGGGATAGAAAAAGTTTTTTCAAGCCAATGGAAATTTAAAAAAAAAGCTGGGGTAGCAATACTTATATCTGACAAATTAGTTACCAAAGTTAAGGACATAACAAGAGATAAGGAAGGCCACTTCACAATACTAAAGAAAGCAATCCAACAGGAAGATAACTATGGTAAACACATATGCACCCAATACAGGAGCCCCCAAATACATTAAAAAAAAAAACTCCTGGAGGATATAAAGGGAGAGATTGACAACAATACAATCATAGTAGGGGACTTTAATACCCCACTATCACCATTGGACAAATCCTCTTAAAAAAAAAATCAACAAAGAAACATCAATCCTAAATGACTCACTAGACCAAATAGAATTAATTAATATCTTCAGAACATTTCACCACAAAGCCACAGAATATACATTCTTCTTAAGTACACATGGGTCATTTTCAAAGATAGATTGTATATTAGGTTATAGGCAAAGTCTCTTCAAATTCAAGAAGATAGAAATCATATCAAGCATCTTCTCTTTTATCAAGAAAGAGTGTTGGATTTTTAAAATTTAAAATTGGAAATAAACTACAATAAAAGTAATCCAAAGAAATCAAACACACGGAGACTAAACAGCATGCTATTAAACAATGACTGGGTTACCAGAGAGATCAAGGAAAAAATAAAAAACATCCTGGCAAAAATTAGAATGAAAACATAACTATCCAAAATCTATGGGACACAGCAAAAGCGGTCTTGAGAGGGAAGTTCATAGCTTGGATTAGAAAACTATGATACATCTACATAATGGAATACTATGTTGCCATAAAAAAGAAAGAATTCTTACCATTTGCAGCAGCATGGATGGACCTGGAGAGCATTATGTTAAATGAAATAAGCCACATGATCTTGTTAAATGAAATAAAAATACCACATGATCTCATTTATGGAAAATAAAGAACTTTATAACCTGATGAATAAAAGCACCCAACAGTTGTCAAATTACAGTGGGGAGACTGGGGAGTGTTGGGGAGGGAGGTAAATAGATCAACCAAAGGACTTGTATGCATGCATATAAGCACACCAATGGGCACAAGACACTGGGAGTGGAGGTGGGATGAGGGCATGAGACAGGGGTTAGGGGAAGCTGGAGGAAGGTCAATGAGGAAAAGAAAAGGAAAATATGTACTAATATATCTAATACTTTAAACAATAAAAAATTAAATAAATAAAAATAAAAGATAAAGATGATAATCTTGGGTCTGCTTCGATTTGTCAATAAAAGAAATCACTCACAGCTTATAGTGCTCTAGTATGTATGTCAGACCTCGAAACTCACCGCAACATCTACATGTGTCTCGATGCCTTTATGGAGAAACAGTTCTAGACTATTCTGATCTCAAATCTCAAAGGAAAATCCTCCCAGTGACAACTGGATATGTTGTAGAAGGATAAAAAACCATTGTAGATATAGCCATCCCTTTGATACAGCTTTCAAACTCCTAGGGTAGAGATAAGTATGAGCAGCTTGTACTGAATTTATCCTGTGATACTGACACTTGCAGCAGAAAGGAAATTGGAGCTCGATATGCACAACTGCAGCTGGGCCATCACTGCATCGCCTCTACCATGAAGATAAAGAGCGGAAAGAGCCATGGCAAGCGATGCCTGTATTTTGTACATTATACACCTCCAGTTGTTCTTTCATTTGTTGGTGGCTATTGTATGCTAACACTCCTTAAACAAAGGTTTTAACAGCACTGGAAAAGAGATATGTTGCTTGTATTCTCTGCACATAGGGAATATTATGTAAACTTGTTTCCCACTGTGACTTAGAACTGCACTCAGCTACTCTGTGTCTGTGTGTAAATGAGGGCTTTTTCATCTTTTGTACACTTAGCAGCCAGCATCATCTAGTTTTGGTCCTACATAAGGGCCAGGAACATTCCTGACTTATTTGTCTTTTTTCAGGACCTAGTTGGTACAAGTGGGAAGGGCCTGGATTGGAGACTGGAAAACCCTGGGTTCAAATTCTACAGGTTATTATGTACCTTGGACATGTCACTTCTCTAAAACTCCTGAAGTAATCCACTCCCCTGGAGCATTTGGCGTTAGCATGCGACAGAAGCTACCACGTAGTGTTTACAGATGAAATACAGGCTCCATTCTCATTAGCATTATGCTCCTTTCCTGTTAAAACTACTGAAGTGGCAAATGCTGATTTGAATGCTTACTTTAAAAAGGAGACAGTTGAAAGCTAATTCAACTCTGAAAATTATTTGGATCTCTTCTAATTAATATCCTTTGCACATAATCATTGCTTCCTCTCTTTTAACAAGGAAAGGTTTTGGAGTTCCATAACTTGGCCCTTTGTAAGCCTGTTTCTCTTCTCTCTTGCTTGCTGCTGTGGATGGATGGATGCAGTTTTGATCACCATTCAACTTTGTGCCATGAAGAAACACAAAAATAAAAACGGATTAAAAATGTTTTCCCTGTTAACACAAAGATTCTAGATTTTCTCCTTCTCACCAAGGTTCGATTCTTAAGTTTGCTTTGAGGCTGACAGGCTTTGTTCCTCGGGTTCTCTCAGCTCTCCTGGTTGTGGTCCACTGGGTACCAGCACACCAGCTCCAGGTTCCTGACCTTGGGCCTCTGTCAACTTTCTGCTGCCCAGGACCTCTCCTTCAGTTATA
>PVJN01009645.1:0-60103 GCA_004026805.1 Lasiurus borealis | reverse complement strand
GGCCTGCGGGCCTGCGATTGGCTCCCCGGCGCGGCGGGGCGGAGCGCGCCCGGGAGGCGAGGTGGGTTGCAGGTGAGCGGGCTTACCTGGCCCGCCTGGCGCCCGCCGGTCTGTAAAAAAGGATCGCTCGCCTTCTGGCAGGTTCTTGGCTACGTTGGAAGGACGGGAAAGGAGGGCTGGGCCGCCGTCTCCCAGGAAACTCCAGAACTTTCTGCAGCCGGAAGAGAAAGGCTTTGGGTTTAGAGACTCAAAAGGCGCGGCGGGGTGGGCATGGGTTTGCTGCTCGCGCTTTGCAGGCGCTCCCTCTCCACGCGTCTTGCCCTAAAGCGGCGAGGGCTTGGCACCCAGGGAACTGCTGCCACGCCTGCCCCGGGCACTCTGTGCAGCCCACCTCCGCCGTGTTTTGTTTTAAGTGCGTGGCTTTGTTCCCTTCCTTAGATCTCCGGTCCTTCCAAAACTTGTCTGTTTGCTTCACGTCCCGGGAAACTATCCTGTAGTATGCAAGGTGGAGCCAGCCCCCTTTCATGCATACAGCAGCCGCTGCTGGCTCAGTGCGCTGGCAAAGTGCAAAGAAAACACACACACACACGCAGTGGGGAGCTGCGGGAGATGGCCAAGCTAGACAAAGAATTGGGGCTTTCGCCGAGACCGGTGTGGCTCAGTGGATAGAGCGTCGGCCTGCAGAATGGGGAGGTCCCGGTTTCGATTCTGGTCAGGGCATGTACCTTGCTTGCGGGCACATCCTCAGTGGGGTGTGTGCAGGAGGCAGCTGATCGATGTCTCTCTCTCATCGAATTTTCTATCTCCCTTCCTCTGTAAAAAAATCAATAAAATATTTTTTTAAAAAAGAATTGGGGCCGGGGAACCGGCAAACTCACTCCAGGCACAGTGTGTAGGTGGACATTACGTTTGGGCAGATGTATCTTCCTCGTGGATCTCTTCCAGGGATCACGGACCTTCGTTTGATTGCATTTGAATCGGAGCCGTCAGCAACCAAGGCTCATGAGACCGAGGGAATGGGAGTGGGTCTTGGCTCCAGGTCCTCCGCCTCCTAGCCTCCCCTACTCCCATGTCTCAGAAACAAGCACTTTAAAAAAAAAAATAGTAACTAGGGGAAAAACTGGCAAGGGCCAACTTTTCTTTAACGGGGAAACTTACAGGATCACAGCCACACAGATCTTGACATGCGGTTGGTTGTCATAGTTGTCTCTGTGGAGTAGTCTGGAGGACTCTTCACCCAACCATCCGACCCCACCTTCATTCACCCTCACACCCCTCTACATGCAGAGCAACCTCTGTCAGTGGGAAGGAAACAGATTTTACTACCTCCCAAACACCTTTCAATTCTGAGATTAGGAATTTCAGCGTCTCATTGGCTGCTGCTGTTTTTTACATGTATTGTGGTGACATTGGTCAACATGAACATACAGGTTTCAGGTGTGGGTTTCTGTGTTACAAGATCTGTACATTGTACCATGTACCCACCACCCAAAGTCAGATCTTCTCCAGTCACCTTATCTTAGGACCCCATCGGTTAGTAAGGTCTAGAATAGAGCTTTAGTCACCAAACATTCTTGGTGGACCCACCCATCAGTAAAGATATTTGCCTCCCACCCCCTCCCAATGCCTTTATCTAGTTTACCCTAAAGAGCACGGACTTAGAAGATAAACTGTATTCAACTCGCTACCAACTACCTGTGTCCTTAGCCGCATCCAAATAGTGCCTTAGTTTCTCCATTTATAAAATGAGATAATAAAAGCATCTCTCCAACCATGTCATTATAAAGATTAAATGAGTTACTGTTTGTAAAGTAAAGGGGTAAGTGCTATGTAAGTGTTTAATATAAAGATTATCATATAAAATATTTTAATCATATTAATTATATATAGTTATAAACCTAATATTTAGGTATATTACAGGAAAAATCAGTAATAATGATTCAAAACGTGTGTGTGTGTGTGTGTGTGTGTGTGTGCGTTTTCTCTGCACTTTGCATGTTCTGTTCCCTCCCTGGGCTGCGTGGACTCTTATTTGGAGACCTTTGACTTAAAGCTGTGCTGCAGACACAGTAGCCATTGTCGTTTTTTTCAATTAAAAATTCAGTTGCTCAATCACACTGACCACATTTCAAGTACTTAAGAACCACAGGATGGGTGGACAGTGCAGATATAACATATTTCCACCATTGCCGAAAGTTCTATTGTACAGCACTGACAAAGCCGGGATTGGGGGGAGGGAGGGAAGGAGACAAGGCCTCAGGTAGGTGGAGCTACTGTGGGACCGTGTTCAAATCAAGCAATCAGATCTCTCTCTGGGCCTCACACCTCCTCTGTAAAATGAAGACTAAATTTAAAAAAAGGAAATACCTCATGGATGGCTGAGGGAAGGAAATGAGGAAAAAATGATATACTGGTGAAAATGAAGAGTGTCTTCCACGGCCTGATGTTACTTTCACTTTTTAATTGTGAAACACTGGAATCCTGAAACCCCAAGCGCTGCTGTCAGCCAACTCAGCCCCGTGAAGCAAGTCTGCCCTCGGATGCCGCTCACAGAGTGGAAGCCGAACAGAGAGAGGAAGAGAGACGAGACCTTGACATCATCAAGCCTTATCTGCAGTCTGAACCATCCGTCTGGTCTTTTTAGATGAAATGAGGAATTCCCTCTCGTGTTTAAGTCAGTGCAAGCTGGGATTTCTGTAGATTTCAACAGAGACTCCTAATTCATAATACCAACCCCTGTGACTTTTGGTTCTCTAAAATACGTGTATTTTTATTTCAAAACTAGAGGCCCGATGCACGAAGTTCGTGCCAGAGGAGGCCTTCCTTCCCCCGGCTGCCGGTACTGGCTTCCCTCTGGCACCCAGGACCAGGGCTTCCCTCACAGCCCCAGCTTCATCCCAAAGGTTGTTCAGTCTAAGTAGCATATTACACCTTGATTATTGTAGATAAGCCCAAATGCATTGAGCATAATCCACATAAAAAGCATGATCTGGGCCCTTGTTGTCACAGCTGACGAGCACAATGACCAGCAGCGACATCTAGGAAAGCTTTTTTTAATTTTATTTTATTTTATTTTATTTTATTGATTTTTCACAGAAAGGAAGAGAGATAGAAAGTCAGAAACATCAATGACAGAGAGAGACATCGATCAGCCGCCTCCTGCATGCCCCACAGTAGAGATGTGCCTGCAAGCAAGGTACATGTCCCCGACCAGAATCGAACCTGGGACCTTTCAGTCTGCAAGCTGATGCTCTATCCACTGAGCCAAACCGGTCTCGGCTAGGAAAGCTTTTAAAAACAGAGAACATGGCAGCTGTAGGGGAGTACCATTCCTTAAATGTCAACTGGTAGATATCTGGGTCATTTTAGGGCATCTGCCTGGATACATGACCGGGGGCTGCTCTCTGAGGTCCAAGCTTCTCTCAAAACCAGCAATCAGGTCGGATGCTGCTGAGGAGAAACGTGGGCACGGGGTCAAGACCCTCCTCTGGGGCCTGACAACTCCTGTGTTCATGGAGAGGCTGACCAATCAGAAGTCAGGGCCGGTCCCGCTCCCAAGCAAGTGTTAGGGGCGATCAGGCAGGCAGACAGAGTGTTAGGGGTGATCACTTAGGTAGAGCAGCAGTTAGGGGTGATCAGATAGGCAGGCAAGTGGTTAGGGGCAATCAGGCAGGCAGACAGAGTGTTACGAGTGATCAGATAGGCAGGCCAGCGGTTAGGAGTGATCAGATAGGCAGGCAAGTGGTTAGGGGCAATCAGACAGGCAGACAGAGTGTTAGGGGTGATCAGGTAGGCAGACAGCCCCTCCCACGGGGAACAGCACGTGGGTAGAAAAACTCCCGTGAAGTCAGAGCTGTGCTGCCGACTTCCTGATGCGGTCAGATGAATGGGGAAGTGTGTGTCCCGCCCGGTGTGCGCCACGCAGCTCCAGCCAGTGCGGCTGAGTCAAGTGGAAAGCTGACATCCAAAGGGGGAAATGGAGAAGCATTTCAATCAGGGGAGCCAGACGCTCCCCTCCCTTCGTATTAGGATCCCCTCCTCCTCTCGCCACACTTGAACCGCTAGAGAAGCTAGTGACAGAACCACATTTAAAAGTCGCCAAGGGAGACCGTCTAGACTCTAGAAAGAGTGGGGTGAATGAAACACTTCATCTTTTCTTTGGTCACTAGATATCTTTCTCTTGTCTCCCTTCAGCCCTCTGGGTGTTGACAAAAACTGAGGAGGTGTTGAAACTTCTGTAGCAATGATGGATGAAGAAGATCTATTAACCTTTTTTTTTTTTTTTAAATAAAGAGTTGGCAATTTGGCCAGCTGGGCCCACAATTGGATGAACCTTTCAAATGCAAGGCTAAGCTGATAGACACTCTGACCTGCTGCAAAGCTCAGGAGAGCATCTATATTAGCTTATCTGTCACTTCAGATGTAAGTGGAAGCACTCGTCTCAGTTTTATAAATATTAAAGAAATATTTAAAAATATTAAAGTGCCGAGACTGGTTTGGCTCAGTGGATAGATCCTCGGCCTGCGGACTGAAAGGTCCCAAGTTCGATTCCGGTCGGGGGCATGTACCTTGCTTGCGGGCACATCTCCAGTGTGGGGTGTGCAGGAGGCAGCTGATCGATGTCTCTCTCTCATCGATGTTTCTGACTTTCTATCCCTCTCCCTTCCTCTCTGTGAAAAATCAATAAAATATAATAAATAAATAAATAAATAAATAAATAAATAAAAAATATTAAAGGAAACCTTGTGCCTCTTTGCTTTGGATGCCGTTTTGATCTCACTGAAAAGGAAAAAAAAAAAACATAGGGAAAGGTAAGGACACAGCTCTGGCTTGTGTACACTGAAGGAGAGGATGCAATTCTAGAACAGCGGCAGAAAAGAAAAAGTCAGCAAGTGACTCATAAGGACAGGCCTGAAATAGCTCCGCTTTGCATATGTGTGATAGATCCGCTAACACTAGCTCGTGAGAGAGAGCGATGAATCATGGGGACTGGATGTAAAAGCTCCAGCGAAGTCCACCTACAGTGGTAGCTCCAGAAATGCCACCGGCTTGCAGCACGCACGGCTCTCAGCATCCTGGGGACCAGGAAAGATGGTCGGCTACTGATCAGCTCCAGGATACCAGCCCCCCTTTCTCTATTCTCCCTCTGCCTGTCCGGGGAGCACAGGTGTTCAGTGGTTAAGCCCCCCGGGCCACGCCTCTGCTGGTTCCTCTTCTTCTCGCCTCGGGTGGCTGGAGGCTCTACCCCCTTTCAAGGGGAGAGCACCTTTCTCCTCTGTGGCTTCACTTCTCCCTTCCCGGCCTAGAGGTGCAGGTTTGCTCGCTCTGCGTGGTCTCTGCTCCCACCGCACATACGTCCCTGCCCTCTCCGTGCCAAGGTCAGCTCACGTAAGCAGGCAGGGAAAGAGCAGCCAGTGTGGGGGAGCTCGGGGCTCAGGAAATCTTCCAGCTTCTCACCTCCCGGGACCTGCCTGGCTCTGAGACAGGCAGGCGAGTAAGGACAGCGGAACAGGGAACTGAGGCAGGCAGCTCAATGGCAGTTTGCAGCCATCTGGTAAAGCCTATCTCCCCTAAACCTGTGACACTTCAGAGTAAACAGTTTGCACTTTTCCCCAGCCAGAGGGTGAACAGCTTAAATCTCCTATCAGAGAGACAGACACAGACATCCAACTGTGCCATTTGCCAACCACCCCCAAGGACAGATGAAGGTAAGAGAACAAACTTCATTTTGATCCATCAACATAAAGCTGATGAATATTCTACTGAGATCCTCCCCTAAGACCCCTCTAAACGCCCAGCCTTTAAAATCCCTCAAAACAGCAGAAACCGGTTTGGCTCAGTGGATAGAGCGTTGGCCTGCGGACTGAAGGGTCCCAGGTTCGATTCCAGTCAAGGGCATATGCTTTGGTTTCGGGCACATCCCCAGTAGGGGGCGTGTAGGAGGCGGCTGATCGATGTCTCTCTCTCTCATAGATGTTTCTAGCCCTCTCCCTTCCTCTCTGTGAAAAATCAATAAAATATATTTTAAAGTAAATAAAATCCCTCAAAACGAAGGTCCAGGGCGCCCTTTCCCTCCCAGGAGCACACTCCTGCTCCCCCTCCTTTCCCCCACAGGCATGCACCTCCTAAACTCTAAGGGACCCCATGAGGCTTGCAGCCAGGGCAGCGCCAGGCCATCCCAGCAAACCCCCCGAGCCTGTCCCCACGGCCCCCTTTTCTCTGACTCCTTAGCCAAAGCCCACCAGCCCGGGCTCAGTTCCCGGTCCTTTCTCATTTCCATCCCCAGCTTTCACAGACGTCCTCTAAACTTCACCTGGCCTTTTTCCTGCGTGGAGGCAAGAACCCACATACCGCTGGCCCTGGGCAGCTCCACTGAGGGTCAGGTCCCCTTTCCAGAAACAGCTGAAACCCCTGACTCCCGGAAGTCCCGGCCTCTGCATCCTCTGAGCTCTCTGCACGGGATTGTATCACGAGCATGGCGCTCACCTCTCCCTGGCACTTGCCTGACCACCTGAGCGACCTTGGGCACATCACTGAACCCCTGTGAGCCTGTTTTCTCTCCCATCAGGTTGGAGTGCAGTTTCAGGAAGACAGTCCCCTTGGCACCGTGCCGGTCCACAGTGAGAATGAACAGGAGGACTCTGGCCCACAGCTGGCAGCCAGGACCCAGCACCTGAAGGGGTCATGCCTGGCAGGGCGGGGCCTCCTGGCCTGTGCCCCATCCCTGCAGCCGGCATCCACTCCGGTTGCTCAGCACCTGTGCCCTCCTGGTTGCTAACCATTTTTCATCTCGATGCTGGCTGTGCGTGCGGAAAGCAGTCAGAGAAACGCATGCCCTTGGGTCATTAAAGCGCAGGAGGGGCGAGGCGAGATGGCCAGCAGAAGCGTGGAGGAATGGGAGGGCGGAGGATGGCCAGGTGTCTTTTGTTTGCAACATGATAGGCAGACAGGATCTTCATGGCTTTCAACATAATGACAACTGTCAGGAAGATGGCTGTGTTAGTCTTCTGTGGGGCCAAAACAACGCCATGAACTGGGTTTAAACACACAATAAATTGATGTTCCCACAATTCAGGTGACCGGAAGTCTGGCCTCCCTCTGAAGGTTGTCCGGGCCGCGTTCCCTCTGTAAACTCCAGGAGGGAGTCCCTCCTTGCCCTTCCGATGTCCAATGTTCACAAACTCTGGCAGCAGAGCTTCAGACCCTGCCTCCCTCCTCCTCAGGCCTTGCCCCGTGGGTCTTTGTGCCTCCATTCCCCTCTGCCTTTCTCTGTCAAGAACAGCTGTCGCTGGAGTTGGGTCCATTCTAAGTTCAAGGTTATATCATCTTGAGATCTTTAATGGCATCTGCAAAAAAAAAATAAAAATTATTATTATTTTTTTCTAAATAAGATCACATTCCCAAGTTCTGGGGTTAAGACTTGACCATATCTTTTGGGGAACCACTAGTTTGTACTCGCAGCCCAATACCGTGATATGCAAAAGCAGTGGCTGATAAACGTCTTCACGGATTTTTCAGAAGGCTAATTCTACATCGAAGAGAGAGTATTGGTTTTTACCCATAACGCTCCTCAGCACCCTTCAACCTGTCTTTTTTCAGCTTCTAAAATCCTTTTGCGTTCCTTGGATCATGGCCCCGCCTTCCTCCCATCTCCTCTTCTATCGTCACATCTTCCTGCTCTGTCTGGGGCCCACCTGCCTTCGTCTTCATAAGGACTCTTATGATGACATGAGGCCCACACAGATAATCCAGAATAATCTTCCCGTATCAAAGCCCTTCATTTAATCACATCTGCAGTCTCTCTTGTGGCCTACGTAATTTTAGGGGCTCTCACTCTGTTGACCACAGTTGGAAACTTAGGTTTTATTCTAAGAGCAAGGAAGTGAAACCAGCAGAAAACGAATTACAAAGCAGAGGAAGAATATACCGGACAGCAGAGACACAAGGGTTAGTCCCGGCCAGAGGAGGTAAAAGTTAACATAGAAGACCCCTATGCAATATTTTGAAACGGACGTAATATCTGGTCATGTGTAGGGCACCTAGTATAGAACATATTTTTTCAGAGTCTGTGTGTGTTTGGCCTTTCTCAGTTAATCCTTTGAGGTTCCTATGAAGCTCCCAGCCCCAGGACACCTTTGTTACAGGTGAAAACCTGGACAAGGTGGACCAAGGATGACTATTTTGGTCAAGATTCTATGCCCACAGTGAGCAGGCCAGGGGACTGTCATTTTAGCAGGTACAGTCCTACAACACCTTCCCAAAGCACTGCCCAGAAGGAACAGATCCTAGAACCAAGTCAAGAATAAGGCAATGGCCAATTGGCAATAGCAGAAATATAAGAATGTAGATGACGCCGAGACCGGTTTAGCTCAGTGGATAGAGCATTGGCTTCCCGATGGAAAGGTCCCGGGTTCGATTCCGGTCGGGGGCATGTACCTTGCTTGCGGGCACATCTCCACTGTGGGGTGTGCAGGAGGTGGCTGATCGATGTCTCTCTCATTGGTGTTTCTGACTTTCTATCTCTCTCCCTTCCTCTCTGTAAAAAATCAATAAAATATATTTTAAAAAAAGAATGAAGACTATGTTGATTTCTGGAAAGGCTTTACTCACAACACTAAGTCAAAAGAATGCACAGAATTGTTACATGTTCTGTAAGGCATAGTAAGTTAGTAAGGCTTTGAATAGCGTTTTAAGTTTTCTCTCATTTGTGAAGTTTATTCAAACATGCTTGTGCGTCTGCCAACAGCTCCCTGTCTCTCATCTTGCACAGAGTTGCTCAAAACTACCCACAATGCCCTCCAGCGGCTGCCTTTGCGTTCCCTCCCTCTCCTGTCTCCACTGGGTTTCTAATCCAGCCTCACCTGGCTGTAGCCCTCTACTCATTGCTATCTTGTTTCGTTGACAAGTTAGGATAAACTTCCGAGTTCACTGGCTGTCCCACCCCATCTGGGAGTCTTGGTTCCCCTTTCCGGGCTGTGGGCAAGAACCTCAGACTCCCCGCCAGGCCACCCTGGGTCAGACAAGCCAGGCCCCCCCGGCAGCCTTCAGCTCCAAGGAGGGGATAGAGAGATCCGATGATCATTTTGTTCCCAAAACACATCGCCTGAAAAAATTACAGGTTCTTTACCAATCCGCAGGATAATAAGATTGAGTCAGAAAATTTTCACAGCACCACAAATCTTAGAGCTGACGCTGAATCTTGGGATCCAGAAAAGATGCTATCTGACACCTGCCAGTCAAGCTATTTAATACAGTGGTACCTCGAGATACGAGTTTAATTCTTTCCGTAACCTTGAGGCGTGGGAAACTATGAGACGCTCGAGTCGAGGTAAACTGGTGGGTCGTGTGCAGCCGGCCGATCCGCGCGATGACTCCTATCTCAAATGTTGCTCATATTTCAAAGCAAAAATCGCTCGCTCAATGGCTCGTATCTCAAAAATCTCATATGTTAGGGCACTCGTATCTCGAGGTACCATTGTACTATCATCAGGGGCATCCTGTAGATGCCCCTCTACTCCCTCCTCAGCTACCCACCATTTATTTCTGGGACCATCGAAGCTGCTAGGCCACAAATACCAGTCACCCCCGCCACTCGGTCCTCCCTCCCAAGCCCCTTGCTCCTGAAGGCAGGCCCTGCTGACCCACACATTAGTCTTTACTCACCTGATACCCTGGAAAATGCTTATACTTTTTATTTAAAAATATATATATTTTATTGATTTTTTACAGAGAGGAAGGGTGAAGGATAGAAAGTTGGACACATGGATGAGAGAGAAACATAGATCAGCTGCCTCCTGCATACCTCCACCTGGGATGTGCCTGCAACCAAGGTACATGCCCCTGACCGGAATCAAACCTAGGACCTTTCAGTGCCCAGGCCGACGCTCTATCCACTGAGCCAAACCGGTTGGGGCTATACTCACTTTTTACAAGAACATTTTTAATACCAGCTTTATTGAGGTACAATTTATACACCATAAAATTTGTCCTTTTGCCCTAACCGGTTTGGCTCAGTGGATAGAGTGTCAGCCTGTATTGTCCAGGTTCAATTCTGGTCAAGGGCATGTACCTTGATTGCGGGTACATCCCCAATAGGGGTTGTACAGGAGATAGCTGATTGATGTTTCTAACTCTCTATCCCTCTCCCTTCCTCCCTGCAAAAGTCAATAAAATATATATATTTTAAAATTTGTCCTTTTAAAATAACATTTCTTAAAGATATATTTTTAATTATCTCAGAGAGGAAGGGAGAGGGAGAGATAGACGCATCAACGATGAAAGAGAATCATTGATCGGCTGCCTCCTGCACACCCTATCCTGGGAATCGAGCCTGCAACCTGGGCATGTGCCCTGACTGAGAATCAAACCGTGACCTCCTGGTTCCTAGGTCGACGCTCAACCACTGAGCCACACTGGCCGGGCCAGCGCTGTTTCTTTCCTCAGCATCATGTCATCCTTTGTCGGTAGAGAGCGCTGGAGAAACACAGCACAGGACAAGGGCCGCGCTTCCTGGTTCCAGCGCGTTCACTTCTCCTGTGTCTGGCTCTTGCAACATTGGTGCCTTCTCGCCGAGACTGGTTTGGCTCAGTGGGTAGAGCGTCGGCTTGCAGACTGAAAGGTCCCAGGTTCGATTCCGGTCGGGGGCATGTACCTTGCTTGCGGGCACATCCCCACTGTGGGGCGTGCAGGAGGCGGCTCATCGATGTCTCTCTCTCATAGATGTTTCTGACTTTCTATCTCTCTCCCTTCCTCTCTGTAAAAAAATCAATAAAATATATTAAAAACATTGGTGCCTTCTCTAGCATCTGGGTCCTTTATTTTTACCCAGCAGCCCTCAGTTTATCCGTGGCATCTGCCTCAGGTAAGTTCTCATAGACAGCTTTCCCCAGGGTCCTAGAGAATGCATCCCCAGCGCATTTCAGGGGGTAGTTTGTCAGCAAGTTCCCCTGGAATGGTGTGGCCATGACTTCTGTCCACCAGTAAGACAAGACCTGTGGCCTCTCCCACAAGGTCTGAACCTCACCTGGGGGTGGGGATGTGCGCGTGCCTGGTTGTATCTCTGCATCTGCTACTCCTGCTTCTTTAGATTTCGTGCCAGCCGATCCCTTATTATTCCCATCGCCTGCTACAGTTAATGATTCCTCAGGTTAAACTTTGATCGGAGCTCCTCTCTTCCTAAGAAGCCTGCAGGACACAGAGGGCAGGTGAGGCCAGGCTCTGGTGCCATGACAGGGCCAGAAGTCACCTCTTCCTCGGGGCTCTTTAGTTACATAAGTCAATACTCTTTTTTCTCCACTTGAGCCATTCATTCTGAGTTGGGTTTCTGCCTCTCTCAGAATCTCAATGACATCAACCACAAAAGGAGAAGGAACAATGAAGGTTTACCCATCAAAAGTCATCTACTGCCAAATCCGTTTGGCTCAGTGGTGGATAGAGCATCGGCCTGCGGACTGAGGGGTCCCAGGTTCGATTCCGGTCAAGGGCATATACCTTAGTTGCTGGCACATCCCCAGTGGGGGGCATGTAGGAGGCAGCTGATCGATGTTTCTAACTCTCTATCCCTCTCCCTTCCTCTCTGTAAAAAAATCAATAAAATATATATTTTTAAAAAGTCATCTACTTAGTCCTGGCTGGTTGGGCTCAGTGGAGAGAGTGTCGGCCTGAAGACTGAGGGATCCTGGGTTCAATTCTGGTCAAGAGCATATGCCAGGGTTGTGGGCAGTGGGGGAGAGGGTGTGTGCAGGAGGCAGTGATTGATGATTCTCTCTCATTATCGATGTCATCGATGTTACTGTCTCTCTCCCTCTCCCTTCCTCTCTGAAATCAGTAAAAATACATTTTTTCAAAAAGTCCTCTACTTAAGGGGCAGTAGGAGAAGTATTAACATTTCCTTTGTGGGAAGGACCAATGTGAATATTATGGTCAATTTGAACTGTAGGACCATACCATACCAAATGGAACCAGTGGGTGAGAGACATGATCTCAGTCCATTGTGAAAGCATGAGGAAGAACTTTCCAGCAATTCAGTGGAACGAACTGCCTTTTCCACGGCGAGGGCCCCCGTCCCTGGTGGTGTTGGGGGACAAGGAGACACAGTTACACTCAGGTATGCTATGAGATTATTGCATTGGGTGGGAAATGCACCTCAATGACCTAGTAAGCTCCTCCCAGATTTAAAACCCTGCTCTTCGGTGGGTGGAAATGGCTTGGCGTAAACCCCCGTGAAGAGAAAACCAGACAAGGGCGCATTGTGTGCCATGTGAGTCCCTCGGGACTGGAACGCTGGCTCCTGCCGGATGTTATCATTAGATGCAAAGAAAAAGGACGGAGTCACCAGACAGGCTGTTTAACTAAGACTTCTGGGCCCCGCCACGAGCACAATGTTTTGCATGAAAAACAGGAAAGCCATTACTGTAAATAAAATCGTTCTGAAAACAGCGTATTTATTGTTATTATTATTATTAATATTAGTGTTTTGGATTATAACAGCCGTTATTTTATCCTTATGATACCTATCGGTCCATATGAAAGCTTTCTCAGTTTCTCTTCCTCTATTTCCCCTCCTAAAAGTCCTCTCCAGCCGAAACCGGTTTGGCTCAGTGGATAGAGCGTTGGCCTGCGGACTGAAAGGTCCCAGGTTCGATTCCGGTCAAGGGCATGTACCTTGGTTGAGGGCACGTCCCCAGTAGGGGGCGTGCAGGAGGCGGCTGATCCATGTCTCTCTCTCATCGATGTTTCTAACTCTCTATCCCTCTTCTTCTCTGTGAAAAATCAGTAAAATATATTTTTAAAACAATTTTTAAAAAAATACAAGTCCTCTCTGTGTTTTTACCTCGCCCTTCCTGCTGGTCTCTTCATTGGAGCAGAACACCCCGCTACCATCTCCCCTCAGCCCAGCAGTCGGGGTCTTGGGTGAAAATAAACATATTTAAACACTTTGTTTTAATGTGGCTTAAGCATATTTACCTGGCGCAGAATGAGGTTGCTTAAATGAGTAGGTAAATATAAAGACTTCCAAGATCCCAGCTCCACACACACAAGGTATGGGACATTAAGCTGGCGGGCTGCCAACACTGATTCTGTTCCTGCTTTTTACAGTGACCTTGGGACCAGGGGGTGGGGTGGAGGGGAAGAAGAAAAAGAACTTGATTTTGCTGAGCTTTGGCTTATTCCAGTACAAGAATTAAAAAACAATAGTCACACCCACATCACAGTTTGTGAAAGTTAAACAGGAAATGCCTACAAAAATAGAAAACAATGTATTCATTATGAACATAATAGGTATAGGTATTTTTAGTCAGAATCTCTTAATACAAAAGTTTTGGGGCATAAGTTATACTGAAAGCTGCATTACATAGCCAATTATTTCCCAGCACCCTCTGAATTAATATAACTTTTAAAGACATCCAGTCAAAAACTAGCTAGTTCTAACACACGGATAAATTGGTTTAACATATACAAAAAAAAACAACACAAAACACACACAAAAAAAAAGCAAATGAAACTGAAACCTATAGAAAATCAGTTACAGCGGACTCAAAGGCATAATGTACTCAGGAAGTCAGAGGCAACTTTAGATGGAGTCGTCCTCTAGACCAAACATTTCAGCCAATCACACCATTCCTTTTCACTATCAATACGTTTTTCCTTTTCTGTAAGAGGAAAACATCCAATCACAGCTGCATCACAGGTTTGGTGGAGCAAAACTTGCTTTCAAGTTTAATCACTTGCTCTGTCCTTCTATTTGCGCTTGTTCTAGTTAATTTTTGTATGCAGTCCGCATCCTGAAGGGGAAGCCATTTTTAAACCTAATTCTTACGGACATCCTCCACCCAGGCACGTTCTGTGATTGCTTCTTCACTCCTCGCACAGGCCGAGGAAAGGCAGGAACCGGTTAGAGGTAAGAAGGGTCGGGGCCGCCCCAGAATTAAACCTCCATTGAAATCAGTTTCTAGAGGACACAGACCCATCCACGTTCAAGTCACTCCAAAGCCTCGTATAGGATTAAGGGGTCACCATCCGCTGCCCAGACCATCACAGAAGAGCCCCAACGTGCTCCAGCTGAGGGAAAGGGGCTTGGGAAAGCACATTGCGATGGTCCCCTAAAGCAGCGGTTCTCAACCTGTGGGTCGCGACCCCTTTGGGGGTCAAATTACCCTTTCACAGGGGTCACCTAAAACCATCGGAAAATGCAGATATTTACATCACGATGCATAACAGTAGCAAAATGTCATGGTTGGGGGTCACCACCACATGAGGAACTGTATGCAAGGGTCGCGGCCTTAGGAAGGTTGAGAACCACTGCCCTAAAGCCTGGATGTGAAAGGAGATTAAAGAAAGCATCGGGGACCTCTTGCAGATGCTCTAGTATAGGACACGCTTTGGAGATGAGACAGAAGTGGGGTGGTGAGGCATGAGTAGAACCTAACTCCCAGGGTGGGTGTGTGCCGCCTGCAAGCCCCAGTGGGAAGGCGTGGGCCTGTCACCCAGAGTGAAGAGATGGGAAAGGGGGAACAGTCAAGAGGCCGGTCTCCATTGCCCGAGCTCTTCTCTCTGTTTACAACAGGGAAGGTGGCAGCCACTCATCACAGCTGAGCTCCTGCATGAACCCCAGAAATGCTGGCCGGTCAAGGGCAATGAGGGAGCGGAATGTGGAGGCGGCTGATAGGGTGAGCGCAGGCATTTTGCTGGCGGCCTAGAAACTCGGGAGGGGTGCCTGGGCTGGTCCGTAAGAACACCCCCAGAGAGGGAAGCCGGCCTTCAAGGAAACCGACTCTCTCTGGGACTGGATGGTGTCCCCACAGCACTGGCAATGTGGTGGCACTGACACCTGAAGAAAGGCCTCCATGATGCTGAAGACTTGGAGGTCTCCATGTTGGAGGATGGACCTAACTGAAACCCCCCATTCCCTGTGCGGACCCTGAAGGCTAGCAGGCTCAGATATTTAAAAACAGAGCCTAGCAGTTTCTATACAGAATCTGGTCCCACAGCCCTAACCGGTTTGGCTCAGTGGATAGAGCGTCGGCCTGCGGACTGAGGGGTCCCAGGTTCGATTCTGGTCAAGGGCATGTACCTTGGTTGTGGGCACATCCCCAGTAAGGGGTGTGCAGGAGGCAGCTGATTAATGTTTGTCCCTCATTGATGTTTCTAACTCTCTATCCCTTCCCCTTCCTCTCTGTAAAAAATCAATAAAATATATTATATTAAAAAAAAAAGAAGAAGAATCCGGCCACCCATTTGCACCTCAGAGAAGCCCCTGAGCTCCCTTCCCCTGCACAGAACCACCTGCCTGCACGGTGTTCCTGCCACCTGAGCGAGCCCTGATAAGAGTCCCTGGAATCCTATTTCAACTAAGGCCCAACGGGACCCCTGGGGGATGGGATCGGTCCAACTAGAGCGCCATCAACATCTTCACCCATCAGAGCAGCTCCATTCTGACCAACCAAAAATTACCTTTTCAACCAATCAACTGCATGTATTTGGAGCCATCATTTGCATGAAAACTGCCCAATCAGGGACCAGAGGCAGGACCTTCTGTCCATATAAGCTCCCTCCACTCTGGCTATGGGAGCACTTTCCCTTTCCAGCGAAGACAGAAGGCTGCACTTTGCTGGCTGTGCTAAAACACACAGGAGCTGTCTTCCTGGAGCAGAGCAGACCAGCACTGTACAGAGCATGGCTATATTTTACTACAGAATAATTACATATTTAATCATTTATTGTGCCAAATGCCATTCCTTTTGTTTTTGAACAAATTCTTTTATTTAGTATATACAGATACGATGAGAAAATTCATGTCCATTGAAGGGTCCTAATTTTTAGGAAGTAACTTTCTAGTTGCCCCCCAAAATATACTCTATTTTCTGGGGTATAAGATGACTGGCGTATAAGATGACCCTCAACTTTTCCAGTTAAAATACAGAGTTTGGGATATACTCGCCCTATAAGATGACACCCGGCATATAAGATGACCCCCGACTTTTGAGAAGATTTTCCTGGGTTAAAAAGTCACCTTATACGCCGGAAAATACTGTATGTCCATTACAGGAAAAAGCAGGTAGAGTGGTGTCTAAATTATATAACATATAACGTATTCTCACAGTCACTCCCTCAACTCCTCTCCCATTCTTCCAACTCACCTCCAGTTCCCCTCCCAATTCCGGGTGCAGGTGGTTTTGTGCTCGGTCCTCCTCTAGGCACAAACAGGGATTGCTTTGTTCTCAATCACTGTCTCATGTTTACAGCTCTGTAAACCTTTCTGGACAAGGTCATCGATTAGGTCAGGCATCTGCCGAAAGGTCCTATGTATGAGCTAAAACAAGTTCATTATTATAAAATATGCACCCAGATATTTGCTGAAATAGGCAAAATATAAACTCCCAAGTCTCTTAATTCGAAAGGTTTCACCAGACCAGGGGATGTGGCCACTTTATATTCACAACCTTTACTAAGAACTCATTATTACATTGTTTTCACTTGAGAGTCAAAAATTAAGTCTTGACATTGGCTATCCATTCTGCCTTTGCTGGTACTGCTCCTTCAGCCAGGCCTTCCCATCTACACCCAGCCCTCAAACCCTGCCTCCTACCCAACTTTCTTCTTCTTTTTTTAAAAAATCTATTTTACTGATTTTTTAGAGAAAGGAAGAGGGATAGAGCGCTGCGCTAGAAACATCGATGAGAGAGAAACATTGATCAGGTGCCTCCCGCGTGTCTCCCACTGGAGATGTGCCTGCAACCAAGGTACATGCCCTTGACCAGAATCGAACCTGGGACCCCTGAGTTCACAGGCCAACACTCTATCCACTGAGCCAAACCGGTTTCAGCCCACCCAACTTTCTCAACACTTCTCACATGCCACCTCCTTTGGGAAACCTTTTCCCTCCAAAGTGGTGTTATGCCCCTCCTGCATATACCACCCAGCGACCAGCACTTAACATCTATTTCTTTTGCCTAGTTCCCTCCCACCTAATTTGTAGTTGGAATTTATGTAGTAACCATACTTGTTAAAACCTAATTTGTACCTAAAATTTATGTACTGAATTTTTCTGAAATAAGTTGTGCCCCAAAACTCTTCAAATTGACCATTTATTTGACCACCTCAAGAATGGCAAAGATACATGGGTTGTGGGCTTTGGCACCAAACTCTGGTTCTAATGGCTGTGTGACCTTGAACTGAACATCTCTTAAAGCAGTGTTATTTCAAAAATAAAGACCTACTTCTCTGTGGAGATTAATATGTAAGAGTGCAAAGCATACCACCTGTCCAAGCTCATGATTGGCGCTAGCTGCTGTTGAAGCTCTCGAGAGTAATTTAATTTCACCAACAGGAGAGATTTACCCAAAAGGAGGTAAAGAATAATGTCAGTTGTTTGGGAACTGCCCAAAACGTATTTTATAATAATATGCAACTTGATCTACATTGAGATTAACCTGTAATTTGTACTTAACATTTTTAATTTATTACACTCCACGAAGTATCGAAATACATCTTAGATGGTTTGAAATGTATCTGACCCCTTTAAAATGCTCTAATAAAAAACTCCGAGATGTGAAAAATGAAAAAGAATGTTGGCACCATCGAAGGGAGTATCTTTTATGCCAGGAAATGAATAGAAGAGTAAATGTCTCTGAATAAGATCCCATCTTAATCTCCAGGAGACTTTAGTTCATTCAAATCCCTAAGCATCAAATTTAAAAAGGCTTAGAAAGTATTTTGAAATTATTTACTTACTGGTAAACCGGCTTCTGAGCCAGTAAAAAAATCCAGTAATCCAACGGAGTTTAAACCCTTCTCTTTCAGGTCCTTAGATAACAACCAAGATGCGTAGCAGCCGATTGCTGCCACATTGAACCTAGGAAGACCCACAGACAATGCAAACAAAGACTATCTCTAACCAGCTCTTCAACCCTAGATCGCTCAGAATCCCAAGAGGAAATGTGTCCCATTTTCTGTACTTGCCTTTTTCAGAAAAGCTAAAAGGCTCTCTAAAGCCACGGATTTAAACACAAGGATATTCTTTCAGCATCAGGATCAGGTAAGCGTCTACTTAGCACATACAATCACATTGCACATTCATTCAATTATACACTTATTAACCTCTACCTGCTCTAAATCAGAAGCCATTCTACGTACTGAGGATCCCAAGATAAACAAAACAATGTATTCTTACCCACACGCAGCTCTCAGTTTAAGTTTTATTTGCAAAAAATAAAAAGTAATTTTTAAAAAATATATTTTTATTGCTTTCGGAGAAGGGAGAGGGAGAGAGATAGAAACATCAATAATGAGAATCATTGATCGGCTGCCTCCTGCATGCCCCACACTGGGGATCGAGCCCACAAGCTGGGCATGTGACCTCCTGGTTCACAGTCCGATGCTCAACCACTGAGCCACGCTGGCCAGGCCAAAAAACAAGCCATCATTAACTAAGAGTTGTAGCAGGCACTAATCCATAGCTGAAACCAAAGGCTTCAGAGAGAAGGGAAATGGAACACACATGGCAGGTATGAACAGACAGGAGAGAAGACCACCGAAGACAGGGAAAGGAAACTGGCATAATCCTGGCCTGGGAGTCAGGGACTCACTCAAGAGTCTAGCTCTGCTATCACCAGCGATACAAACAATTTTGTTTTTGCAACTAGTGTGTATTTTATATTTTAAATATCAAAAATTTCTTTGTGTTTTAAAGTTCCAAACTGATGAAAGTAAGCAGAGCTTGTCAGTGGGAAGATCAACTAGTATACACGCTTTTAAAAGGCAGAATTCCTTAATGAATGTTCAATATAATTGTGCTAATATACTTCACACTAATACACTTTATGAATAGGACTTTGTTCATGACCACAATACACAATGAGAGACAGTGAAGCAGTGGAGTTAGCAAAAAAGGGAAAGCTTCCAAATCGGCCAGACCTACAGTTGAAATAGGGTTCCGGTTCTTGACAGCCAGCTGTCTTACCTTACAGGAGTTATTTTATCATCACGGATAAAATTTCACAGGTTGTAAAGATGAAATCTATAATAAAAGTGTAATATGCAAATCGACTGAACGGCCAAACAGCAGAACGACCATCAGGATGATCTTTCAGATGAAGCCGGGACTGCAAAGGCCGACTCTTGCACAAATTTCGTACATCGGGCCTCTAGTATTAGGGATAAAAACCCTCAACACAGTGACTGACAGTCCTCAAATGTTAACTTCACTCTCCGGGACCCCTAACCAAACTCCCTTCACACCCGTCCTGGCACTGAGTTCTGGCTCTCCAAATGCAAAGCCAGCACTAGTAGTCATGCCCCTCTCGCCAGGGTGAGGGAGGGAGGAGACATTCTTCTCTCTGCCCCCTGGTGGTGCAGCCTGGTGCACCTGACAGGGATGGGACAGGGGACACTGTCTGGCTGGTGGAGACAACGGCAGTGTCTGAGGCAGAGTCTCAATCAGGTCTTGGCCCCATAGTGCCACAGTAATTTCTCATCAATTCTGTAAGCTATTCACAGCCATCCAATAAATTCATTTTTGCCTGAAGTAAGCAGTCAGTACCTGCTGTTTATAAACAAGAACCCTAACTAGTATACTTTTGTTAAACTAATAAAAATAAATTAGTATCAGTGCCATGAGATTATTTTCAGTATCTTCTTCTCCATGATTGAATATACAAAGACAACGGAAGTAATGTATTCTTCTGCTGTAAAGATGGGTGGAATATATCAAAATTCACTTGTTGGATTTTCTTTAAATAGTCCTCCAGAGCAACCTGGAAAAAGAGAAAAACGGTCACTAGATCATAGGATGATTAAGTCTTTAAAATAAATTAAAGAAACATTATCAGTATGAAGGCTATTTTAGTTTCCCTGAAGTGGTCTTTAATATACTAAGAATTTAAATAAAATTTTAAAAGCGAGGGAGAAAAATAGCCGAAACCAGTTTGGCTTAGTGGATAGAGCGTTGGTCTGCGGACTGAAAGGTCCCAGGTTCTATTCTGGTCAAGAGCATGTCCCTTGGTTGCGGGCACATCCCCAGTAGGGGGCGTGCAGGAGGCAGCTGATTGATGTTTCTCTCTCATTGATGTTTCTAAGTCTCTATCCCTCTCCCTTCCTCTCTGTAAAAAATCAATAAAATATACTAAAAAAATAAAAATAAAAATAAATAAATAAAAGTGAGAGAGAAAAACAAGCAGAATTGAGCTACTGGCATGCTAGGCCTCTAGTAGGTTTATTATACCTAGTTATAATAAACTAGAGGCCCAGTGCACAAATTTGTGCATGGGTGGGGTCTGGCTGATCGGCCCTGATTGGGGTGAAGCCAATAGGGGGAGAGGCTGGCCAGGGGGAAGGGTCACGGGCAGTTGGCTGGCCAGCCCTGCCCCCTGGTGGAACTCCTGGTCCAGGGGGCAATTTGCTTATTAGTCTTTTATTATCTGTAATAATAAAAGTATAATATGCTATTTAGACCGGATGTCCTTCCAGATGACCTTCTGGATGAAGCTGGGCTGTGAGGAAAGCCCAGGTCCTGGGTGCGAGAGGGAAGCCAGTGCTGGCAGCCAGGGGAAGGAAGGCTACTCTTGCACAAATTTTGTGTATTGGGCCTCTAGTATAGGATAATTGATGAAATTAAGGTACTGGTACATAATAGGATATTATACAGCCATTAAATATTTTTTTTATTTATTTTTAAATTATCTTATTGATTTTTTACAGAGAGGAAGAGAGAGGGAAAGTTAGAAACAACGATGAGAGAGAAACATCGATCAGTTGCCTCCTGAACACCCCCAACTTGGGATGTGTCTACAACTAAGGTACATGCCCTTGACCAGAATCGAACCTGGGACCCTTCAGTCTGTGGGCCGATGCTCTATCCACTGAGCAACACTGGTTAGGGCTATTTATAAATATTTTAATGGTGTGGTTAAATGCTTGGTAAGTAAGGTACTGAGGTATAAGTATGATTTCAACTATACACAAAAACTCATGACAAAAAAAGAACAGAATAAACAATGGTTTGTCTCTGTGTCCTAGAATTATAGGTGATAATTATTTTCTTCTAATATTATTTTTATGTTGTCCAAATCTCTAAGAATGTATTTCTTTTATAATTAGACAATTCTATTAAAATACAGATGAAATGAGACCTCAATTGGGCATTCAGAAATTAGGATTTGGTTCAAAGGAAAGTTTGGCTAATGGTAAATAAATTGTCCAATATAACAATTCACTGAAAACTCTCAAAGACATTACAATTTCTGAATATGGCATATTAAAGCTTTACCTATGAAGAAGAGTATACTATTGCCTAGACTGTCATTTTCAGATAGTTTTTAAACAGCAAAACCTTTTCTTTGAACAAAATTCACAGATGCCCCATTTATAAAACAGTAAGCACAGATGAGTCCTAGTTGGAGTGAGTACACAGGACGTTAGCAGTCCTTCAGGAATTGCCATGTGGTCCCTCCCATTTCTCCTGGCACAGATGGAGACAGAGCTTGTATTTCAAACAAGTTCCCAGGTAAGACGGACACTGCTGGTCCAGGGACCTCACCGTTCACTAGTCTCAGGTAGTGCTTCTCAGGTAGTTCACTTCACAATTGCCAGGGGAGTTTTAAAAAGGTACCAGTGTCAGGATCCAAATGCTTACATATTGTGATTTAATTGGTTTGAGGAGGGGCCCAACATTGCTTTGGTTTTTTGGTTGTTTTTTTTAAGTTCCCCTGGTGATTCTAAAGGGCATCCAGAGTTAAGAACAGTATTCACAGAAGTGAACAAAACAGATAAAGTCCTGGGCCTTCATGAGAACTTAAAAAGTTAAAAACAGGTGATGGTGCATCATCAAATATCATTAAGACCTAAAAACCAAATAACCATTAAAAATGGTGGAAAAGAACAGTATAGGTTGACATAGAAGGAAATTCTTAACCCCCCATTTATACAAAAAATACATATGTAATTATATGAACATAAAAAGTCCAAAAAAGATAAACAAACTCTCTTTGGAAATGATGGAATTATGAGAGGATTATTTCTTCCTTTGCCTCCTCTAATCTGATGTGAACATATAAACTACTAACGTGTTACTTTTGTAATAAGTAAACCCAGTAAAGAAATAAAATCTGAACACTCAGATCTGAGACCTAAGACAGAATATCTAAAAGGATAAAAATGAATCTTTACATATAATTTGGAGGGAAAGGTAGAATATATGTTTGGTATTGTAGAGAATGCATGAGTTTTCAATTTTTAAAGATCACAGATTCTGAACTTTGGTTTTTACCTAGGAAATAAAGTAAACCATGCCTAAGGATGAGTAGGAATAATGTATGAAATGACCTAATTCAGAGCCTGTCCTGTAATAAGCGCTAAACAATTGGAAGCTGTTCTCACTTCTTTATATATTTTTCAACAATGACTCCCTAATCTGGCTCCACATCAGAAGCATCTGGGGAACTTATTAATTAAAAATCACAGTTTCTCCTAGGAATTCCCCCTCCTCAATCCAAGTCTTATTTAGTAAGAAGACCCCGGGAATCTGTATGTCCGCAAAGCTTTCCCAGGTTATTCTGATGTGACAGCTCAGTACCGGTCCATGAGCCACACTGCTCAGGAGCCAATGTTACAAATGGTCCCAGTGGGGAAAATATTACTAGAATAATAAGTAATGCTTATATTGCCATAAGTAACCTAACAATCCTACAAGATAGCATCCCATATGATTGATTCCCTTTTCACCCAGGAGTATACTGAGGATCTAGGTGGTTAGGGACTTTAAACCCCGCAGATAGTAAAAGGCAAAGCAGATTCAAACTGCTCCTCTGCTCACTGGCCTCGGGAAATACAAGCATCGCCATTGCCTAAGGCAGCAGGCAACTAAGAAACCCACCACAGGGAAGAGAAACAAAAACATGTGAACCTCAATTTATTTCCCATTCGAACAGAAAAAGGTCATATACACCTGCTTCACTCATTAAGCAGCCTTCCCTGTGAATGTACTTACCGTCTGAAGAAAGGCAGGAAATGCCTTCACAGGAACACTTTTGTGGAGGGACCTCGCCTGAGAGGAAGACAGAAGGAAACTGGTTTGAAATAGAAATATTTCTGGAGAGAAACACTCTCCCTCAGAAAGGGAGCACAAAGCAACACCAGCCGCTTAACAGCACAGCTAGGGCCTCTCTGAAAAGCAAGAAAACAGCTCTCACTCCTGCAGAACAACTCATTTCTTAAGCCTAAAGGACTCAGAAAAAAATACTGTGTTAAGAATTCCAGCCGAAACCGGTTTGGCTCAGTTGATAAGAGCGTCGGCCTGCGGACTGAAATGTCCCAGGTTCGATTCCCGTCAAGGGCATGTATCCTGGTTGCGGGCACATCCCCAGTAGGGGGCGTGCAGGAAGCAGCTGATTGATGTCTCTCTCTCATAGATGTTTCTAACTCTATCCTTCTCCTTTCCTCTCTGTAAAAAATCAATAAAAAAAGAATTCCATTCTTCCTTACAGGTTGACTTTGGCATTAATATCCTGTAACTTTGACCTCTAGCTCTGTGGTTAGGGGAAAGACTTGTATTAACAAGTCCCAGCACCTCCCCGCTTAGATGGTCATTATCTCCTGCTCAGAGGAATGCAAGATCCTCCTAGCCGATCGTTCTGTCTCTGTGTTCCCCAACCTTTAATCCATTCCACACAGCCAGCCAATTTAATGCTCCTAAGTCCCTATTTTATTTTTATTTTCTTTAACGTCTGACCATGATAGATCAAGTCTCAACTATGTATCTTGGGATTCAGAGGCCTCCACACCCTGACTAACCTCACCGGACTCACGTCCCTCCTTCTCTGGACGAGGAATCCCCGAGGCTCTCGGCTGATGCCCACCTGCTCTCACCATGCCCACCCGTTTCCAGGCCTTCGCGTACACTGCCAGATACCACCTTTGCTTCTTCACTCACACCTTCACCCCTGCCCTCCGTTTTACCCGGCTACTAAAACTGCTCTCTTCAAAATAGAAAGTTTACAATAGCTCCTGAGATAAATCCACTGGGATTGCAACGACTGTTGGAATACAGTCTGCCAAGTAGGGAACAGTATAACCATGCTCTAGGAATAGCCACACCTAGAAAGGATAGTTTCCTAAATGATTTTGGGGGGAAAGGGGGAGGCTACTTACATGCTTCAAGTGCAAGTGTGCCTGGCTGGCAATGTCATATATCACATCTCTTACGTTTTTATCTTGGTTCTTCCGTAGAAAATCCTCTTGTGAAACACCATGCTGTGTTGAAAAATGTTATATTAGCAATTAAAAAGCATACTTAAAACTAACTTGGCTCAAGAAAACAGGTGAGAGAACAGTAAGTACAATATAATGTCTATTTTGTTTTTAAAAAATCTATGGATATGTACATATATGTGTATGTGTGGCTGTGTATATATACACAGACACACACACAAACACATTCTCTCTCTCTCCTGGAAAAATATGCAAAAGGATGGTAATTAACAACAGTTGTAGTGGAACAAAAATACACAAGCAAGAGCCCTAGCTGGTTTGGCTCAGTGGATAGTGCGTTAGCCTGCGGACTGAAGAGTCCTAGGTTTGATTCCGGTCAAGGGCACGTGTCCAAGTTGCAGGCTTGATCCCCAGTCAGGGGTGTGCAGGAGACAGCCAATCAATGATTCTCATCATTGATGTCTCTCTCTCTCTCCCCCCGACTTCCTCTCTGAAATCAATAAAAACATACTTTTTAAAAATACACAAGCAGGAAAATAAACATATAAGACGTTTTAAAAGCACAGACATAATGAATCTCATTCAGAAAATAGAAGTTCTCATAAACAATATTCTTGTCTTAAGGATTATTTCCTCCTTGGAAATAAAGAACAGGCTGGTCCTGGCCAGGGAGCTCAGTTGGTTAGAACCTAGTCCCAATACGCCAAGGTTGCAGGTTTGATCCCCGTTCGGGGCACATACAAGAATCAACCAATGAATGCTTAAATCAGTGGAACAACAAACCAATGTCTCTTCCTCTTTCTCTCTTCTCTCCTCAATTAAAAAATAAAATAAGACCTGACCGGTTTGGCTCAGTGGATAGAGTGTCGTCGACCTGCGGACTGAAGAGTCCCAGGTTCGATTTTGGTCAAGAGCATGTACCTTGGTTGTGGGCACATCTTCAGTGAGGGGTGTGCAGGTGGCAGCTGATCGATGTTTCTCTCTCATTGATGTTTCTAACTCTCTATCCCTCTCCCTTCCTCTCTGTAAAAAATCAATAAAATACATTTTTTAAAAAATTAATTAATTAAAAATAAATTAAATGAAAAAGAACAGGCTAAGCTGAACAGTAGGAATAATTACTGTAATTGCTTGGAAGGGAGTAAGCATCCACATGAAGCTACACCAAGTAAGGTTCTCCGGATTTTTAAAAAATATATATTTTGTTGATTTTTTATAGAGAGGAAGGGAGAAGGAAAGAGAGTTAGAAACATCGATGAGAGAGAAACATCAATTGGCTGCCTCCTGCACACTCCCTACTGAAGAGTACATGCCCTTGACCGGAATTGAACCCGGGACGCTTGAGTCCGCAGGCCGACGCTCTATCCACTGAGCCAAACCGGTTAGGGCTCTCCAGATTTTCTTACTCACAGCCCCACCAGAGACCTGAAATGCCTGAGTGACAAAAATTCTCACTTGATAACCAAGGAGCTGAAAAGAAATATGCATTCATTCCAAAGCAGTTACTTGAATAGACTAAGAAAGAGCCAAGAAATAACCTCCTTCTCATATTCCAGAGGTAAATGATTTGAACATACAAATAACAGCCTTACCAGCATGCAAATGTCCATGGGAAGGAACACCCTTCTTCGGCTGCTGTGATACGGCGTTGCTCTCAAGCAAGTGACAATGCCCTGTGCCTTCCCAATGTGACTTGCCGCATGATCTGCATGAAGATCCCTTACGCCTATGATTTTGAAAAGTGATCAATAGGGCTGCTCTTTAGATGCACAAGTCCACAGAAGTAGCAAAGAGAAATCACCTACGCAGATAAAACTAATTGTTTATCCTAATGCAGTCACATCTGAAGAGCAGGATGTATGAGTAAAAGGGGCACAAAAACAAGCTGACTACTAAGCAGGTCTCTGAACGTGAACTTTAAATCAGTTCTCCTCAGACTGTGTCATACATGTGGAATTGTACTCAGCTATCATGGAAAAACATCACAAGTCTTTCCTTTCTTCTCCGTGCAAGGTCCATACGACCTCATTTTAAGGATGTTCTGCTCTTTGCTCCCTCCTTTCACTGTGTTGGCAAACATGTCACTGAATGTGCAGGCAGAACGGGCCTGGGAAATTCAATATGCATAGGATAAAATAACATTTATTCCTTTAGGGTGACATAAAAATATATTACCTTCTTTAAATGGATGTTATTGTCCTTGGGCCAAGTAATTTCCTCATTACAATCCTCATTACAATAAGACCTTCCCAGCTTAGAGGCTTAAAAAGCCATCAGCCCTGACATGTTTGGCTCAGAGGTTGGAAATCGGCCTGTGACCAAAAGATCTCGGGTTCGATTCCCGGTCAGGGTATGTGTGGGAGGCAACCAATCGATGTGCCTCTTTCACATCAATATTTTTTCTCGCTCTCTGTCTCTCCCCTTCCCTTCTACTATCTCTAAAAAAAAAATCAATGGAAAAAATATTTTCAGGTAAGAATTAACTAATATAAAAATAATAAAATAAACATCAGCAATTACCAGATTATAAACTATGACGTTCCCATGAGATAGCTAAAGTATTTTTTAAATATATTTTTATTGATTTCGGAGAGGAAGAGAGATAGAAACATTAATGATGAGAGAGAATCACCAACTAGCTGCCTCTTGCACATCCCCCATTGGGGACTGAGCCTGAAACCTGGACATGTGCCCCTGACTGAATTAAACCCGCAGGCTGACGCTCTACCCACTGAGCCAAACCAGGCACAGTTAAAGTATTTTTATTAGAGCCTAAGTACTATGATTAATCTGCACTCCAAAAACAGACATATATTCCTCTTCTTGTTAAAAAAAAAAAAAAATATATATATATATATATATACACACAACACACACACACACACACACATACTTATATATATACATATATAAGTATGTGTGTGTGTGTGTGTGTGTGTGTGTGTATATGGCTGCTCCTTTACAAATGATGCACAGAAAAACTTCAGTGTTAAAGTGGTTAGATTGTCAAATTATGAAAGCATGCAGTCTGAAACGTGTTTTATTCAGAAAAAGAGAAGTATAAAATTAAAAAAACAAAAAAACAAAACACAACTTACCCAATATTTCTAGTGTTAAATAAAGAAGAGAACTCTGTGTGTTTTCGGCGTAATTTTCCAGTTCCTGTATATTACGATATGCCTTGTCATCCAAATTTTTTTCCTACAATCAAACAAAAGGCAAATCAAGTTTGCTGAATTATCAAAATTTATAAAGACATGATTTTTTGCCCAAAAGAACTGAATAATAAAAATATTAAGTATATACTGTTTACTACAAAGTAAAATAATGGGAACCACTGGTCTAGACAAATGTAAAAAAAGAAAGAAAAAGAAAGACTCATAACCAGTCTCTCCACCCCCAAAATAATCCTCCTATAATAATAAAAGTGTAATATGCTAATTAGACCCAACGACCTTCTGGACAACCATGCTGACACCCACTGGTGCCACTCCAGCCAAGGTGGTGTGATGGGATTGGTCAGGGGACCGGTCATCGCCCCATGATCACCGCGAAAAGGAAGGTCCAGGCCACGGACTGGCAGGCTGCGGCAGGTGGGCGGGGCCTCCTTCTAAAAGGAGGCCCAGGTGCTGGGTGCCTGCCAGCAGTTGGAGGGAAGCCGGGTCCTGGGTGCCAGAGGGTCCCGGTGCCAGCAGCCGGGGGAAGGAAGGCCTACTCCTGCAGGAATTTCGTGCACTGGGCCTCTAGTGCTCAATAACGTAACAGGATTGATGAACTGAACACAACTCTATTCACTCTATTCAAGAAACCAAAAAATGTAAATCCTACTAAAAGCTAGCCACTTTTATAATACAGTAACAAAGACTCCTTTTCAAGGTGATACATCCTTCCTCTTCTTTTTAATAAGAAAATAGACACCAGCAATGATTCCAGGGGAAAAGAAATATATCCAAATCTTTTGTATTTTAAGAAATGACGTAACTCATATACCATAAAATTTATCTTTTTAAAATATATTAGGTCAGCCGAGACTGGTTTGGCTCAGTGGATAGAGCGTCGGCTTGCAGACTGAAAGGTCCCAGGTTCGATTCTGGTTGGGGACATGTACCTTGCTTGCGGGCACATCTCCACTGTGGGGCGTGCAGGAGGCGGCTGATCGATGTCTCTTTCTCATCGATGTTTCTGACTTTCTATCTCTCTCCCTTACTCTCTGTAAAAAATCAATAAAATATATTTAAAAAAAATATATATATATATTAGGTCAGTGGTTTTTAGTATGTTCATCAAGTTATGCAACTATAATTTTTTAATTTTGATAGTCCAATTATATATTTAATTTCTTGTGCTTTTATTATCATATCTAAGAAATCACTGCCCATCCTAAAGTCACAAAAACTTATGCCTATGTTTTCTCCTAAGAGTTTTACAATTGTAAGTCTTACCTTTAGGTTTTCGATCCATTTTGAGTAAGTTTTTATATATGGTGTGAGGTACGAGTCCAAATTCATTCTTTTGTACTTGCCTAACCAGTTGTTCCAACACTTGTTGAAACAAATTCTTTCCCCATTGAATTATCTTTACACCCTTGTCAAAAATCAATTGACTATAAATATATAATATAGGTTTATTGTTGGATTCTCAATTCTATTCTATTGATCTATATGTCTATGTTATATGAATACCATACAGTTTGATTCCTGTAACTTTGTAGTTAAGTTTCTAAATCAAGAAATATGAGTCCTGGAACTTTGTTCTTTTTCAAGATTGTTTTGGTGATTCTGGGTCCCTTACATTTGCATAAAAATATTAGGATTAGTTTGTCCATTTCTTTAAAAAAAGCTAGCTGGAATTTTTATAGGCATTGCATTGAATCTATGAGGGGAGATTGAGCCCAGTCCTCTACTTTTAAATATCTCTCCCTATAAATGCCAAGTATTATTATTCCATTAAACAGGAAAGCTCTCTCTCTCTTAAGTTCTCCAATTTTCTTAATGTCATAAAACCAGGGCATCTGAAAAAATGATTTTCTTAGTGCTAATTAACCCTATGGGTCAACTGAGCAATTTTTCTTAATGTTGAAGCCACTATCTCATTTTGGCTTATATTATTACTACAGCTTATGGTTATTCATAGATGATATCCACATGAAGTTAAGTAAACTTGCACTTCATTGGCAACAGTTATAAACATCAGGCCAATGAGGACACTGAGCCAAGGATATATCAGAAAGATTACACAGGTTAGCCCAGGTCACTGAGCAATTTGTGGGAACTAGAAGAGACCTCAGTTCTAAGAACTTAGCTTAGGATTCCATCCACTAGAACCATCAAACTTTCCTTATTCCCTCTATTCTTTGGAAAGAGATTTATGTACTGGGTGTAGATAAAGGTATGTGTATGACTACTCAAATTTTGATGAAAATTTAAAGATTAAAAAGAAGAAAAATTTAAGACAAGCAATTTCAACTTACTCTTTCATCAATGACTTTCATAAGCCATCTTTTAGTCAGATTATGTCTTCTGACAGCCTAAAAAAAAGAAGAGTATTGTAAATTTTTAGAAAGCACTAGAAATGACTTCTGCAGACCTGAAAAAAAACACAAAAACAAACCAAATACAAAACTCGGTAAGAGAACATTTGTAATAACTCACCACCAAAAGAACAGCCGTGTTAAAGAAATACCAGGAAAAAAGAAAATGTCCCTAGAAAATACTTCCAAGATAATATATCTCATAAAACGTTTCCACTAATCTGTCTTTTTTATTATACTACTAGTAATTTAATGATTCCACTTTTAAAGAAAAACAAGAATACCCAAGCTTCTGTTATATGATGCATCCTGTCTATGCTTACTTATTACATGCAAACTTCTTTCCATAGGATGAAGATTCTAATTAATAATAATAACTGCTTACCCAAAAGGAAAAGAGTAACTTAAACTCCAAAGGAAATAATCTGCAGGCACAGCGCTGCTTTAGGAAATAAAGACACTCCAGTAGAAGAGAACATACCTTGTGCCCACACCTCAATCTCTAAAAGCGTTTTTCTCAAAGAAACAGGGATCCAGAGAAATGAGCCATTTCCACAGCTGGGCAAGGGGAAGTTTATTTGATCCCTAGAGTATCTTATTGTTCCAGAAAATGGAAAACACTCAAAAAATTATGGGAGGCAGTTTGATAAGGCCTCCCACTGTCCAAATCTGGGGCTATCTGAACACCAAAATAATTAAGTTTAGTAATGAACTATAAACTACTGGGGGAAAAAAAGAATTTCCTGAGTTTATAACAATAATTAATAGACAAATAAGTAAATATAGGAGAGTGGGATATCTTGGTTACTGCCAAGTGGTAAACGTACTCAGAGTATTAGAATTGAAAAATGAGATTTTGCAGTCATAATAGTAAAGACTGAATTAGACAAGAACCATCAATGAATGCTACGTTTCAGGGGAAATTAATGAGAAATAGGATATTGGCATCATCTTATAGTTGCCAGAATTATAATTATACAGTGGGAAAACCAAGCAACATCTTGACTGGATGATGAAAATTAACAATGCCCATAAGGTACAGATGTACAAAATACGCCTCTAGCCTTAACTGGTTTCGCTCAGTGGAGAGCGTCGGCCTGCAGACTGAAAGGTCCCAGGTTCAATTCCAGTCAAGGGCATGTACCTTGGTTGAGGGTACATCCCCAGTTGGGGATGTGTAGGAGGCAGCTGATCGATGTTTCTTTCTCATCAATGTTTCTCTCTATCCTTCTCCCTTTTTCTTTGTAAAAATCAATAAAATATATTTTAAAAAATATGCCTCCAGATATGACACCCTAAAAAAAAGACACTGTCTATGCAGTATTATGGCCAAGAATGCACAACCTGAGAAAACATCAGATGAATCCAAAATGAGTAATGTTCTATTAAAAACAATTGGAGGGGCTAATGTCATAGAAAAAGGTAATGTCATAGCAAAGAAAAGGAGGGCTGTGAAAATGTTCCAGATTAAAATAGGCTTAAGAGATAAGACAAATATCACCTGACCTTATACTGGATCCTACACTGGAGGGAATACTATAGTGAACATTATTGGGTCAACTGACAAAACTGGAATATAAAAGGAAAATTAGCTAAAAAGTGTTATATCAAAGTTAAATTTACTAAAGTCGTAACTGTTTTGGTTATATAATACAATGTTCCTACTCTTAGGAAACACTTAAGTATTTAAGGATAAAGGACCACAATGTATATAACTTACAGTAAAAAATGATTCAGAAAAAAAATAGAGAGAGGGAGAACAAGCTGATGCACCCACGTGAGTGAGCAGTACAAACGATTAACAAATGGGATAAAATGTTTTAAAACGTCAACAATATGTAAATCTGGGTAAAGGGTAGAGAGATGCTCTTATACTATTTTTTATTTGGAAACCTTTCTGACAGTTTGATACATTTTAAAAACATTGTTTTCTTGCCAAATCAACAAGAAAATGTGATATAGTTTCACTATAGCAATAGTAGTAAAACAAAGTCTTAGGAATATCCCATACTTCAACTAAGACTCTAAGATGTCACTGACAACAAAATGTCAAGGCTAGCTAGCATGCTCATCAATACACATATTTGGCCGAGACCGGTTTGGCTCAGTGGATAGAGCGTCGGCTTGGAGACTGAAAGGTCCCAGGTTCGATTCCGGTCGGAGGCACATCTCCACTGTGGGGCGTGCAGGAGGCGGCTGATCGATGTCTCTCTCACCGATGATTCTAACTCTCTATCTCTCTCCCTTCCTCTCTATAAAAAAATCAATAAAATATATTAAAAGAAAAACAACAACAAATACACGTATGTCACAAGGGTGAAAATATGGAGCCCAGAGCTCACTCTGCTGGCACTAACAGGGCTGCACAAAGCTGGCTCCCAGGCGCCCCCAGCACTGCTACTGCCACTGCTACACAGCAGGACTCCCATAGCCCCTGTCCACAAGCCCAGAGACCAGTGGGGGTTGCTCAGTCTTCACAGGGTCCCGCTCTTATTTTACTCGGCACATGTCTGAGGGGGGCAGGGAGTGTCTGATCTTTGTAGCCATCCCATTAAACACCATTCCTGGAACATAAAAGTACTAAATATTTAACCACTGAAAAGTCATACTCCTCTTTTCTCCAGGATGAAGTTATACTGGCTGCCCTTCCTTGACCACAAAATACAGTTCTTCTATTTCAGTCTGAGGGAAATCCGAGATCAAGGTAAAAAAACACACAAATTATTTGTAGGAAGCTGAAAAACAGCTGAATAAAGCATTAAAACTTTAAAAACAGAAGTCGAACAGAATAAATACCTTGGCTAAAAACATAAATTTAAACTACAATAATAAGCAGAGAAATAGAGAAACCCGTATGAGATGTCTGAGAACCTTTATTCAACTGCTTTGTCCTCTAAAAGCACCAATGTAAGAGTGCGGCAGGAACTGCCTTCCGACAACACAGTCACTGAGACTCTTTAAAGAACCAATGGGAGGTGTGACTGGACGGTGGTGACATAAGCATATGCTCTGAACACTACCTGCTCCTTTCAAATATCTGGATTAACCTTCAGCCACTGGTCATGTAAAAGAGCTGGCCAACATTACTCATCAAGATTTAAGCTGCTATTATAAAACCGGACAAATTGGCACACCTTTAAACATTCTGTAATTCAGGTATGTCTTCTGTTTAAGAAAAGCCAAAGCAAGATCAATTTGTGTTCAAGGAATTTTGACTCTTCGTGATATTTCCTAAGGGCAGAACTTTTAATGCAAGTCTTAGCATAAACCTCTACTACAGTCAGGTTTGTGTATAAAATAATAAACAGCCCTGGCCGGTTTGCCTGAAGACTGAAGGGTCCTGGGTTCGATTCTGGTCACGGGCTCATGCCCGCGTTGCTGGCTCAGTCCTCAGTAGCGGGTGTGCAGGGGGCAGCCGATCAATGATTCTCCCTCATCATTGATGTTTCTCTCTCTCTCTCCCTCTCCCTTCCTCTCTGAAATCAATAAATATGTATGTAAATAATAATAATAATAACCAACAGAAAGTTTGTGGATTTTAGAGAAACTTTTCTCTAAACTGAGTCACCTCGGTTGAAGTTACTCCAGTGGGATGAGTAGAGGTAGACAACTAATCTAATACTCACAGCTCCCATCCCCTTTCTTCTCAGTCCCTGCTGAGGGGCCTGGCGGCATTCCCATCCTTACTGGGGCTCTGGGAAGTCGATCTGGGCCCAGAACCGGGGTCTGCCTCTGCTGGCACACAGACCTGAGGAGAGGTGCACCACTGTCAGGTCTGAGAGTGGCTGCCGTCACAGAAACTGTCTTCGGCACTCATCATATCACAATGGGACACAGATCAGTGGCAAAAGCACCTAATTCCCTTCCTCTGTTCATAATTTAGCACACTGCTAAACTGTGCATAGCTGTTTGTGAATGAGGTTCCATACAACTGCTTTCATGTAAAACTATTATATACACCTATCTATACAAATAACACTCTAGCCCTTCGGTTTCTATTCTCTGATACCTAAAATTCATCAACGAATAGGCAATTCTATCAAACTAGAAAGGCAGTTTTAGATCTGTGTCTAAACAATATAAAAAGCATGTCTCCCTTCAGAGGTAGAACAAAAAACTGACCTGCCATTGCTTCCAATGTGTAGGGTTTAAATTCTGCAACCAAATATGTGGAAAATAACTTATACCAAAAAGTGACCAGATCCCTCTTTTTTCCTTTAATAAAGAAATACATCAAAAATCTGTGCAATTAGTGGGTAATTTTAAATGTCCAAACTAACATATATTGGGACATTACATAAGCCTAAGAATATTTTTAGGACTGCCCTTTACTATTATCCAAATTGTATGCATCAAAAATATGCGCAAATAAAATTCTTACAAAATTTTTTTTTACCTTCCACAGTTCCACGGCCACAGGCTGATGTGGTGGATTGTCACTGTATATGTCATCCACAGTTTTCTTCCAAAACTGTATTCGCATCAGTCCAATTGTTTTCTCAGAAACTGAATCCTTAATCTATAAATAGGGTTTAAAAACTTTAGTAAATGCACTGTTTACAGTCTAAAAAAATCAATTATTTATGACTTCATAATCACATAATTCAGCCCAAAACTAAGTTTAATTCTGTACATTTGTTTTAATTTTTCCTTAAACTGTTGTCATTATAAACTTTCTAGGTAAAAGCTACAAATTACTTGGTGCTTATTCTAAATATTTTAGAAAATAGGAGATTCTAGAAAAAAACTGCAAGAAATCTAATACAGCATAAACCTCTACTGCAAGAAAAAACAAAGAGGAGGAGGAGAGAGTTTAGTTTCAAAGAAATTTAAGAACTAGATCAACCTGTCTTTACATGTAAACCTTATTTGAACCCTGATTGGAAGAGAGAAATTGGAAAATCCAAACACCAGATGTTTAATGACATCAAGAAATTACTATTAAGTTTTTAATGTGTGATAATGGCATTGTGGTTATTTCTCAATGAGTTCTCTTTTAGAGATACATACTGAAATGCTGACAGATAGAAAAGTTTATCTGAAACGTACTTCAAAATAACCTGGAAACAGAAAGATATGCAAAATAGTAAGGGTGAGAGGTGAGTTGACTACCAAGGGCACATGAGGGAATTTTCTGGTTGCCGGAATTGTTTTCTCTTGACTATGGTGGTGAGTACATGGCTATGGATTTTTCAAAACCTAGAGAACTGTACACCACAAAAAGTATTACTGTATGTACATTAAAAAAAAACTCATTCATTCACTAAGTAATTATCTTACACTCTCCTTCACTCACTACTAATTAAGAATGACCCTGTCAGATTCAGGTAAGAAGCACCAATGCATGCTAAATCTAGGGGGTAAATATTTAAAAACTGAGATATGTAATTGATATGTAACAGTACTTTAGTTTCAAGTATATGACATGATTTGATATATGTATACATTGTGAAATAATCACAGTAAGTGTTGTTAACATTCATCATTACACAGTTATAAACTTCTTTTTCTTGTGATTAGAACGTTTAAGATCTACTTTCTTAGTAACTTTCAGATGTAAATACAGTATTATTAGCTATAGTCATCATGCTGTACATTACATCCCCGGACTTACTCATTTATAACCAAGTTTGTACCTTTTGACCACCCGTTTCACCTATATCCCAGCCCTGTCACTTGCAACCATCAACCTCGCCTCTGTATCTATGAGTTTGAGGGTTTTATTTTCTTTTGTCTTGCTATAGATTCCATATATGAGACCATATAGTATTTGACTTTCTTTGTCTGACTTATTTCACTTAGCGTAATACCTCAAGGTCTATCCACGTTGTTGCAAATGGCAGGATTTTCTTTTTTATGACAAACAATATTCCAGAATGTAAAAACAGAATTATGGGAGTGCCGGAGGAAGAGAGAGAGCAAGATACTGAAAACCTATTTGAAGAAAAAATGACTGAAAACTTTATTGTTCACATCATTACAATTGGTCCTCTTTTCTCCCCCCATTCCTCTCCTCTACCTTCTGCCCTTACCTCCCCGCCATTGTCCTCATCCATAGGTGGTTTTTGTCCAGTCTCTCCCTACTCTCCCTTCACCCCTTTTCCCCTGAGAATTGTCAGTCCACTCCCTTTCTATGCCCCTGATTCTATTATATTCACCAATTTATTATATTAATCCAATTTTTTATTCACTTGATTTTTAGATTCACTTGATATGTATTTGTTGTTCATAATTTTTATCTTTACCTTTTTCTTCTTCCTCTTCTTAAAAAATACCTTGGAGCCTTTCATATAATACTGGTTTGGAGTTGATGAACTCCTTTAGCTTTTTCTTTTCTGTGAAGCTCTTTATCTGCCCTTCAATTCTGAATGATAGCTTTGCTAGGTAGTCTTGGTTGTAGGTTCTTGCTATTCATCACTTTGAATATTTCTTGCCACTCCCATCTGGCCTGCAGAGTTTCTATTGAGAAATCAGCTGACAATTGTATGGGTGCTCCCTTGTAGGTAATTAACTGTTTTTTCTCTTGCTGCTTTTAATATTCTTTGTCTTTTGTTCTTGGCATTTTAATTATGATGTGTCTTGGTGTGGTCCTCTTTGGATTCCTTTTGTTTGGGATTCTGTGTGTTTCCTGGACTTGTAAGTCTATTTCTTTGACCAGGTGGGGGAAGTTTTCAGTAATTTTTTCTTCAAATAGGTTTTCAGTATCTTGCTCTCTCTCTTCCTCCGGCACCCCCATAATTCTGATGTTGGTACGCTTGAAGTTGTCCCAGAGGCTCCTTACACTATCTTCAACTTTTTGGATTCTTTTTGCTTTTCCAGTTGAGTGTTTTCTGCTTCTTTGTATTACAAATCTTTGATTTGATTCTTGCATTCCTCTAGTTTGCTGTTAGGTTTTTGTATAGTTGTTTTTTTTATTTCAGTCAGTGTATGTTTAATTTCAGGTTGGTCCTTTTTCATCTCCTCTTGGATCTTACTAAATTTATCCATCTTTTCTAGGGAATTCTTGAAAAACCATGGTTTTGAACTCTATATCCAGTTGTTTGTTTTCCTCCATTTCTTTTGTTTGTGATCTGTTTCTTTGTCTCCGCATTTTCACTGCTTCCTTGGGTTGGTAGAGTAGCTTTGTGTGCTAGGTGTCCTATAGGGCCCAGTAGCTCCACTTCCCCAGTTACCTGAGGTGGACACTCTTGGTGCACCCCTTTGTGGACTGTGTGTACAACCTTCTTGTAGTTAAGTCTTGATTGTTGTTGGTATCACTGAGGGGAATTGACCTCCAAGCCAATTGGTTGTGAGGATCACTCTGGGAGAACTTCTGTGCTGTAGTCAGCCTTATGACACAAGACTTGCAAAATTGCAAAAGCCTCTGTTCCCGGCTTGGATGGGGTGGAATCTCAGAGCTGAGCAGACAGCTTTAGCTTCCCGTCAGCCCCTGCCCTATGAAGCTCCTGTGTCTCAGTGCCTCTTGGTAATTGCTGCAACTCTTTCTGTGCACACACGCATGTACCTCCAGGCCTCTGCCTTTTGTGTTTCCCCTGAGTTTCCGTGTGCTCCAGGGACCAGTATGAGTCTAGGTCACCAGGGTCTCACCCAAAACTGGTATTCAGTGCTGTCAAAAGTGGAGTTCAGCGCAGTTGGAGGTTCGGTCTTCCTCCCATTAGAGAAAGCCAGCTGCACAATCAGCAGTCAGTCTTCTCTGCGTCAGTAGCATATGCTCCTCCAGACCTCCGCCTCTCACGGCTCCCGAGTTTCCATGCACTCCTCCCTTTTTCAACAGTCCAGACTCCCCTCGCATAAGTATCGCCCAGAACTGGGGTTCAGTGCAGTCAGAAGTGGAGCTCAGTGCAGTCAGGGGTTTCTGTCTCCCTCCTGCTAAAGGACTCCAGCCAGGTCCTCCGCCACCTGTCCTCTCCATGCACGTGTCTCCATAACTCAGCTTTTTGCAGCTCCTCTGAGTCTCTGTGAGCCCCTCTCTTTCCTTCTAGTTGTAGAACTTCCACTCAGCCAGCCTTCCTGTGGTTCTGGACGATGTCCATTTTGTCTTTTAGCTGTAGTTTTGAAATTGTTGTGTGAGGCAGCAGTTTAGGTGTTCACCTATGCCGCCATCTTGGTTTCCATCCTCGAATTTTCTTTATCCATTCTTCCATCAAAGGACACAGATTGTTCCCATGTCTTGGCTATGGATAAATGCCATAAAGGACATTACTGGGTTATTTGATAAAACTGGAAACCAGATGTAGATTAAATAAAAATATTGTATCAATGTCAAATATACTGAAATTGACAACTGTACTATGATTATGTAAAAGAATATTCTTATTCTTATGAAACACTCTCAAGCTTACAGGGATAAGGCCATGGTGTAGTCAAGTGACTCTAAAATGATTCATTAAAGCAATATAGATGTGAGTATAGTCATACAGACAAAATGATAAAGCAAAAAGGAAAAATATTTTTAAAAGGTTATATTGGTATTCCTTGCGCTATTCTCACTTTTGTGTGTGTGAAATCATTTCCAAATAGAAAGTTAGTGTGTTTTTTTAATGGTCTTGGTGCTGGCTGGGTCTCTCAGCAATTTTTAGTGTTCAGCTTCCAGTGGCACATAATCTATTGTCAATATAGAATCTTTTAAAATCATCACCCTCAAAGGAAGTTCCTGGCAATTATGAAATTCTATATGATGAAGAGCTGGCACAGGGTGACAGGGCTGACTGAGAGCGGGGAAGTCATTCTGACCAGTCACTAAGGCCCAAGGGGGCCCAATTGAGTTAGGGAAGAAGCAGCCTCACAACTTGGAAGTAACCACACGTAATAGCCACTCTCCAACCTGGACTCTACCAGAACCACTCACTGCATGCAGACCCTCACTGAAGACCTATTTGACATTTCCTTTTTCTAGACCTTTTTCCCTTCCTTAGTCTTGTATATAGATAAAAGCACTACTTTGAAAAGTTAGAAAAGAAAAATCTATACCATTTTATTAACTTTTTTTAATCAAGAGAGAGAACTTGTCCATAAAGGTTCCGACTAAGGAGTGAGGGCACAACACCAGGCTCCTCAGCCCAGGTTCCAGTCCTAATCCTATATAATAAAAGGCTAATATGCAAATCGACCAAACAGCAACATGGTCACTATGATGCACACTGACCACCAGAAGGCAGATACTCAGTCAGAAGCGGGACTCATGGCAGGCAAGTGCAGCAGTGTGGCAGGGGCCTCTCCCACCTCTCTGGGCACACTAAGGATGTCTGACTGCTGGCTTAGGCCCACTCCCCTGGGCCATCAGTTGGATACCCCCCAAGGGCTCCCAGATTGTGAGTGGGTGCAGGCCAGGCTAAAGGAACCCCACTGCCACCGAGTGCACAAATTTTGTGCACCAGGCCTCTAGTTTAGGCTTTAAAACCAGCAGGGATTGTGGCTGAGGAAGCTGAGGGCTGCTGGAGTCTCAGGCATTCCTTCTAACAGGCCCGCACGTTCGCTCTGAGCTCCAGCTCTGGGGCAAAGTTCGAAAAGCACCAGGGATATCTGGGGAGGAACTGAACTGTCTGACTTTAGGATGAGGCCTAGAGGGGCCGAAAGAAGTGATGGCAGAAATGACTTTTCCTTTGTTGAGCCTTACCACTGCAGGTGCAGGCAGGCACCATATCTGAGTATCCATTAATCTGGCTAATACTTTGTCCATCCTGGTGATTCCCTGAAACCTGGCCAACTTTTCAGCCCAATTAAATTGCTCTAACCACTGAACACATCAGACAGGGCTATCCATTCATCTCCCAATGGGCACTTAATTTGCTTCCATATCCTACCTATAATGTTGCAGTGAACATAGGGATGCACATGTCTTTTTGTTTTGGGTTTCTTCCGATAAATACAAATGTGCAATGTTAAGTGCATAGTTTTACAGTATCCTTAGAAAAAGAAATTCCAGAATGATATTTCCAGAAACAGCAAGTTCATGGGCAAGTTTTAGTTTTGGAATTGAATTGTTAAGCCTAAATAGGAAAAAAAAATCACCAGCAGAGACCTTAAAGACATCTAACATATGAATTACAATTATATTTTTTATTGTTCAGCATTAAGCATGTTACATAAACACTTTTGCAAAGAATTTTAAAGGAATTTTAATACCAACCTGAGCCAGTTCCACATTGAAGGCTCTCAGTGCAAAAGCAGAGCTTCTGGATTCTTTAGGAAGCAGCAGGGAGCATAAATAGCCTTCATAATCTCGTTTCCTGTAACAAATAGGCAAAAAAAAAAAAAGACAGTTACTTTTGACTTCCAAACTGCACATAAAAAAATATTAACCAGAATTACCTGAAAATAATGAGGCTTCAATTAAAAAAAGACCTGAAATTTCTTATATTCTATACCAATTTCTCTAGTTACTCAAAATATACCTGCCACAACCCCAGACCAGTTAAAAATAAGAAATAATTAATCTCTATTAATTTATTTTGACTTATATAGTACTTATAATCTTAGTTGTTTCATAATCACTTTGTAAGAATTCAAATGAGCTACCAAAGTAGTTCCAGCAAGTCCTGGTATGAACTCGCAGTTTTTAATACATAGATATAAAAAAAACAGATAAGCCAAAACCGGTTTGGCTCAGTGGATAGAACTTTGGCCTGCAGACTGAAGGTCCTGGGTTCGATTCCGGTCAAGGGCATGTATCCTGGTTGCGGGCGCATCTCCAGCGTGGGGCGTGCAGGAGGCGGCTGATCGATGTCTCTCTCTCATCGATGTTTCTAACTCTCTACCCCTCTCCCTTCCTCTCTGTGTAAAAGCAATAAAAATATATTAATAAAAAAAAACCACACAGATAAGGCAGAAAGACAGAAAACAATAGAGGGGGGTGGGGGGCTCGCATGTATGCATACCCATAGCACATACTGTTTCCTAGCAATATCTGCTGAGCGAGCCTAGAAGCAATGCTACTCCTCCCACGTTGGCCCCAGGATCAGTGAACACACCCGACACCTTGATCTTGGTTTCTAAATACCTTTCCCCACTGAAAACACACACCCCAATAAATGCTGGGGTCCTCGGAGGAAAGAATGGCTCCAGAACGGGGCAGGGAAAAGATAAGATAAGCCTGAAACATCTTTGTGAGCAGAGAGAAATGTTCAAAGAATGAAGGGGTTTGTCAAAGGGACGAAGAAATGGACAGGATCGAGTTCCCTCTGGCCACGTCTGGGACAATTGCAGCATCAAGAAATAATGACAGTTGACAGACTGTAACAGGACCCCATGAGCCTGTATCAATATAAATGAAAGAAGAGCCCTAGCTGGTGTGGTTCAGTGGTTACGAGCATCAGCCTGGGCTCGGGAGGGTTGTGGGCTCAACTCCAGGTCAAGGGCATGTACTAAGTAGTACTTGGGTTGCAGGTTCGACCTCTGGTCCCAGTCAAGGCACATGCAGGAGGCAACCAAAAGATGTGTCTCTCCCTCCCTCCCTCCCTCTCTCTCTTTCTCCCCCCTTCTCTCCCTTCCACTCTCTCAAGAAATGAATGGGAAAAATATCCTTAGATGTGGGTTAACAACAACAAAAAAGAGTAAGTAGGAAGAGAAGGAAACACTTAACAACCAGGACAACATCAACTGATAAACCTAGAACACATGGTATTTTTTTTTAATCTTCATTTCATAACTGACCAAAGTAATAATGGATTCAAGAAAAAAATCAATTAATTATCTAGAAATGTTAAATAGGTGGAAGCTGGATAGAAATGGGATACTTACACAGTACTAAATTCCTCACAAAATATGCATTAGTTACTAATTTAGCATTCTTAAAAAATATATATTTTTTGTTTTTTTTGTGCGTGATTTTTTAAAGAAAGGAAGAGAGAGGGATAGAAAGTTAGAAACATCGATGAGAGAGAAACATGGATCAGCTGGCTCCTGCACACACTCTACTGGGGATGTGCCCACAACCAAGGTACATACCCTTGCCCGGAATCGAACCTGGGACCCTTCAGTCCGCAGGTGGACGCTCTATCCACTGAGCCAAACCGGTTAGGACCTTATTAGCATTCTTACTAATTAAACTTATAGGGAAGAAACCCGAAAGACACCTTCTCAACCAAGTAATGAAAATTTCACATCCCAGTAAAAAGGTCAACCAATGTCCTGCGCTTCATGATAGGATGCCAAGAAAAGCACTGCAGGCCTTCTCCAGCATACCGGCCAAAAATGTGTACATCATGAGGAAGCATTAAGGAAACCCAAGTGGAGAGATTCTATGAAGTGGCTGGCCTATTCTCTTAAAAATGTCAGATTCGGCCGAAACCGGTTTGGCTCAGTGGATAGAGCATCTGCCTGCAAACTGAAGGGTCCCAGGTTCGATTCCGGTCAAGGGCATGTACTCTGGTTTCGGGCACATCCCCAGTGGGGGGCGTGCAGCAGGCGGCTGATTGATGTCTCTCTCTCATTGATGTTTCTAACTTTCTATCCCTCTGCCTTCCTCTCTGTAAAAAAATCAATAAAAAAATATTTTAAAAAATTGTCCAGCTCAGAGAGAAGGCAGGGGATGGGGGGGAGGGTGAGAGACCCACCAAAGGACTTGAATGCATGCATATTCGCACAACCATTGCATATGGACACTGGACGTGGGGGCTGCTCCGGGGGAACGGGAGTGGCGGGGGGGGGGTCGGGGAGGGGGTGTGTATTAATGGGGGAAAGGAGACACATGTAATACTTCAAACCAGCGGTTCTCAGCCTGTGGGTGGCGACCCCTTTGGGGGTCGAACGACCCTTCCACAGGGATCGCCTAAGACCATCGGAAAACACCTATTTCCCATGGTCTTAGGAACCAACACACCGCTCCTCGGTGTAGCAAAGTGCAGCCATGTAGTTTACTGTTGTCATATGAAGACTGTTGCCCATGCTGCACCACGATTCAAGACAAAATTTCATTTATTTGTCATTAGAAATAAGTATTTCACAATACATAATTACATATTGTTTTTTTGTGATTAATCCCTATGCTTTACTGATGTTCCATTTGTAACAACGAAAATACATCCTGCCTATCAGATATTTACATTACAGTTCATAACAGTGGCAAAGTTACAGCTATGAAGTAGCAACGGAAATAATTGTATGGTTGGGGGTCACCAGGGTCGCGGCCTTAGGAAGGTTGAGAACCGCTGCTTTAAACAATAAAAAAAAAAAAATTGATAGGAATAAAAAAAAAAAATGAAACGTCAAGCTCATGCAAGGTAAGCAAAGCCTGAGAACCCGTTCCAGATTGGAAGAAACGAAAGAAATATAACAATAAAAGGTAACACGTGACCCCCAAAGTAATGAAGGACATAATCAGAATCACCAGCAAAACTCAAAGCGCTTCTGTGGGTCAGACGGTAATACCGGGTCAGTTTTAATGTCCTGATCTTGACAGCTGGACAAACTCCCGTGGCCTCACGCCCCACGCCCCCTCCCCGGAGCCCCCACGCCGCGCGGGACACAGAAAGGAGAGGCTCCGCGCCCCCGGCCGCCCCCGCCCCCGCGCCGCCCGGCTGCTCCCCGACCTTCCTCGGGGCAGGCCGCGCTCGCTCACCGCAGCAGCTCCAGGCAGTAGAGGTCGGCGCCCGCGCCGCCGGGCCCGCTGGCCGCCGCCACGCTCCGCCCCGCGCCCGCAGGCCCCGGGAGCCGCCGCCCGCGGGCCCACACGCCGGCCCCGCCGGGCCGCAGCGCGCCCCAGGCCCAGCCCAGCATGGAGGCCGCCATGACACCGACGCCGCGTGCCCTTCGACCCCGCGCCGTTCGGGCCCCGCCCTCGGCCCCGCCTCAGGCCACGCCCCCGGCCGCCCCGGCGCGCTCCTGGCCGCGGCGGGAAGCGGCGCTAGGACGCTGTGCCTCGGAGAAGCGGCAGGGGTCGCTGTGGTCCTCCCCACCAGCCGCCCCCCGCGTTCCCGGCTGCTGGGCTCCAGGAAGGCTCTGCACAAATGCAACCGGTCCCGCCAGCCCCCTCCCCTCCTCCTCTCCCTCCCTGCTAGGTCCTTCCAAAGATGCATTGACCCAGGTCGGAGAATGGAGAATACTACTAGCTTGATTTATAACTTTTAAATATTTATTTCCATAGTCTGGGAGCCTCCTTTGCTATTCTTTTATCCCTCAGGCCCCTCAAATATTAGAGTTGGGTCTACCCTGTCCCCCCCCCCGAAAGTAAGACATTCCCCGAAAATAAGACCTATTTCCAGCCAAAACCTGTTTGGCTCAGTGGATAGAGCTTCGGCCTGCGCACTAAAAGGTCCCGGGTTCGATTCCGGTCAAGGGCATGTATCCTGGTTTCGGGCACATCCCCAGAAAAGAGAGGGTCCACTCACTCGCCTGTTAATGGGGGGTGTGCAGGAGGCGGCTGATCGATGTCTCTCTCATCGATGTTTCTGACTCTCTATTCCTCTCCCTTTCTCTCTGCAAAAAATCAATAAAATATTTTTTTTAAAAAGATCTACTTCCAGTTTTGCCTCTCGCTGTAATATAAGGCATCCCCCTGAAAATAAGACCTCCCTGATAATAAGGCCTCCCCCAAATATAAGGCCTCCCAGAATATAAGGCGTCTGACTCCTTATTTAAAGAGACCTCACCCTGCCTGAACAGCTCCAGCTGCGGCCAATCAGGGAGCTGGTTTGTGATGACAACGACTACCGTACCTTAGACAGGTAATAAATTTCCTTTTTTTGTTGTTGTTCAACAATAAATGTGTACCATATTCTTCTTCATGGAAAAATAAGACATCCCCTGAAAATAAGACCTAGCGCATCTTTGGGGGCAAACATTAATATAAGACACTGTCTTATTTTCGGGGAAACAGGGTAGTTGCTGAGATCTGCCCTCGTGCAAGCCAGCAGCTACCTGCATCTGGATCCCCATGGGCACCTCCTGCCTCCTGAGTCGCCTAGCCCAGTGGTCGGCAAACTCGTCAGTCAACAGAGCCAAATGTCAACTACAACGACTGACATTTCTTTTCAGAGCAGAAAATCGACTTCTGCGCACGGGCCACGAAGTTTCACAATCGCACTGACGTGCGCACCCGCAAGAGGTGTTTTGGAAGAGCCACGCTCCAGAGGCCAAAGAGCCGCGTGTGGCTCATGAGTCGCAGTTTGCCGACCACTGGCCTAGCCCTACACTGTTAGAAGCAGCATGCTGCAGCCAGACCGGTTCTTTGCGAAATATATACCTCCCTCTGATCATGACCCTTCCCGGTTTGACCATCTTGCCTGCGCGTTGGACAAAGCGCCTCCAGGATATACCCTGTCTTTACCTTTTACTCTGGACTCCGGCTACTTGTAGTTGTGCCTCCAGCAAAGGGGGAGTCCTCTGTGGTCTGGGGGAGTCCTCTGTGGTCTGGGCCCCAGAACTCGCTCCCGTGCATCCTGCTTTGGTTTGGCCTCTCTTCCGCCCACGTGGGCCTCATTCCTTCCCGCACAATGTCCTCTCTTCCCCCCGGGCTTCTGTTCTTGAGCTCTGGCACGCACACCCTAGTGTTTTCACACCAGTTGAAACCTGCTCCTTTTAAAAAGGAAAAAAAAAAAATCACTCATCTTCATCCCCATTTCTGACCGCCTGCCTGCCTCACTGGACTTTCCCATCTGAGCATCTTTTTTTTTTTTTTTTTTTTTTATTGATTTTTTACAGAGAGGAAGGGAAAGGGATAAAAAGCCAGAAACATTGATGAGAGAGAGACATTGATCAGCCGCCTTCTGCACGCCCCCAACTGGGGATTTGCCCACAACTCAGGTACATGCCCTTGGCCAGAATCGAACCTGGGACTTTTCAGTCCCCAGGCCGATGCTCTTTCCATTGAGCCAAACCGGTTTCGGCTCATCTGGACATTTTGCCATTAATTCAAAGGTCCCACATCTAAAAACCCAATCAAACAGACTCTTCTCCTGACTCTCTTGACTCGTCTGGACCGTGTCCCCCTTCTCACAACCCAGGGAAATGCTTTGGAGTCCTCGTTACCTCTTCCTCACCTGCTTCTTCAAGATGACCCACTCCGAGCTGCACATGAGTGGCAAGAGGGCAAGGGACAAGGCAGCAAGGAGTCCTTCGCCGTTTTTGTGCCGTGACACGTAGCCGTGCGTGTGCTGCTGTAAGCATTAAATGATACGGTCTAGCCGTGCGTCTGATTTCAGAGTGCTGATGCTGTAAACAACATGTTGGATTTCTGTAAAACTGTTATGTGATATCAGAGGCCCGGTGCACGAATTTGTGCACAGGTGGGATCCCTCGGGGTGGCCTGTGTAGATCAGACCCCAGCTCGCGCCCCCAGCCTCACAGTCCCACAGCCCCGCCTGGCGCCCTGCCTTGGCCTGGTGCCACCCCCTCACCTGTTCCACCATCCCACCTGTGGCACGATCAATCGGGCTGCCTCCACTCCCCACCACCAGGCTCATCTAAGAGCCAGTCAGTGATCCCACCTCCCACCACCAACACTGGTCACTGTCTGTGGGGCAATCGGTGGGGGTGATTGGAACCCTGGTCACACCCGCCTTGACCTGGTACCACCCGCTCACCTGCTCCACCATACTGCCCCAGTCCTATTGTCAGGACCTACTGGGGCCAGAAGCGTCTCCATTGCCAGCACTGCATTGCTGATGCCTGCCATGTTCCATGCCGCCCCCTGGTTTTCAGCTTACGTCAGAGCAAGCGGTCGAACTCCTGGTGGAACCAGAGGGGACAATTTGCATATTAGGCTTTTATTCAATGGGATGAAAAGGTCTGTGATTTCATTTGGTGACAAGATCACCATTACGGCTAATACATTACGCTTTGCTCCCTATATTCACAGTGGAAGCAAATGCTGAATTGTAGTGAGCAGTTAGTGAAAATACAGATGTCCATTTTTTCCCCTGCCACTGGACAGGTACAGCCCAGAATTTACACATATCGCACTGGCTCATACATAGCCCATTGGTCAAAAGCTACTCTTCTACCAGGGAAGCTGGGAAATAGTCTTTATTCCAGCAGCCGGGTGCCCAGTGAGAAACCAAGGGTCCCCTTGTTACGGAAAATAAGGAGAATGGATTTGGGGAAAACCGCTGTCCAAGAAAAAAGAACCAGATGCTGTGAAAGAACTTAACAAGGAGTCCCGGCCGGCGGGGCTGAGCTGCCTGAGCCTTCACCCAGGCACCAAAAGTTGGCAGATTCAGCCGAAACCGGTTTGGCTCAGTGGATAGAGCGTCCAGCCTGGGGACTGAAAGGTCCCAGGTTCGATTCCGGTCAAGGGCATGTACCTTGGTTGCAGGCACATCCCCAGTGGGGGGCGTGCAGGAGGCGGCTGGTCGATGTCTCTCTCTCATCAATGTTTCTGGCTTTCTATCCCTTTCCCTTCCTCTCTGTGAAAAATCAATAAAATATATTAAATTAAAAAAAAGTTGGCAGATTCAATGCCAGCTCAGGGCACATTTCCAAGTTTCAGGCTGGATTCCCAGTAGGGGACATGCAGGAGGCAGCCAAGTGATGTTTCTCTCTTCTTCTCTAAAATGAATAAAAACATTTTAAACAACAACAACAACAAAAAAAGACTCTAAACAAAGAGTCCTAACCCAGATTATGGGATCAGGGAACGTCTCTCTTTCCCTGAAAGTGTTTCAGATTTAACCGTTAAGCTAAATTTGAGATATATTTCATAGGAACTATACCTGTTACTTAGAGTGTTTCCCATGTACTAGGAATTCTTCATTCAGTCTCACAGCAACCATATTCAGTGCAGGGTGACTCGTCAGATTTTAGCACAAAAAGTCCCGCATCCCTGATCAGATGGCTGTCACTCAATGGCAGTGGTTCTCAACCTTCCTAAGGCCGAGACCCTTGCATACAGTTCCTCATGTGGTGGTGACCCCCAACCATGAAATTTTGCTACTGTGATGCATCGTGATGTAAACATCTGCATTTTCCGATGGTCTTAGGCGACCCCTGTGAAAGGGTCGTTCGACCCCCAAAGGGGTCGCGACCCACAGGTTGAGAACCGCTGCTCTATGGGTACTATTGCCGTCACCCCCATTTTACAGAAGAAGGGTAAGCAATTGGCCCAAAGAGACGCAGCTAGTGATTTAATGGGCAGTGGCAGGTTTTGCCGCTAGGAAGCCTGCTTCAGAGTTCAGCTGCTTCGCTGCTGGACAGTTTGCCGGGCAGCAGAGACCACTTCTTTTCTCAGAATATTCTGAAGGCCAGATCCCTGACGGAGGCAGCGGCAGCCTTGCCTGCCCCGGAGGCCTCTTGCCTTGGCTGGTAGCTTGCCTTCTCCCTGTGTCCTCACATGCTCTGCCCTCCGTGCGTGTGTGTGTCAGAGTGGCTAAGGGCCTACCCGAATCACCTCATTTTACCTCAGTGACGTCTTTTAAGGCCCTGTTTCTAAATAACAGTCAGATTCTAAAGGGCCTGAAGGTCAGGATTTCAACATAAGAAGAGGAGCGGGGGGCGGAGGCACCATTCGGTCCACAACAACTACTATGTTCTTTCTTTTTTAAAAAAAATATATTTCTTTATTGATTTCAGAGAGGCAGGGAGAGGGGGGAGAGAGAGATAGCAACGTTAACGATGAGAGAGAATCATTGATTGGCTGCCTCCTGCACACCCCTTATTGAGGATTGAGCCCATAACCCAGGCATGTGCCCTTGGCTGGAATCGAACCTGGGACCCTTCAGTCTGCAGGCCGACACTCTATCCACTGAGCCAAACCAGCTAGGGCACAACTACTGTGTTCTGCGGCCAGGCAAAGGGTAGGATTAGTGTTCCATCGGAGGGAGTGGCGTGTGCAAAAGCCCTGCATAGATAAAGGGTTCAGCACATTCAAAGAACAGAAAGAGAACGAGAGAGAGAGAGAAAGAGAGAGAGAGAGAGAGAGAGAGAGAGAGAGAGAGAGAGAGACATTGACTAGTTCCCTGCACTACTCACTGACTGGGAATCCAATCTACAACACAGGTATGTGTCCCGACTGGCAATTGAACCTGCAGCCTTTTGATGTATGGGTGATGCTCCAACCAATTAAGCCACCCCGTCAAGGCTAACTATAAAGATTTTTATTTAATATTTATGAATCAGTACTATATTCCTGTGGTAGATTAAATGTGGCCACTGAGCCAAGACCGGTTTGGCTCAGTGGATAGAGTGTCGGCCTGCGAAAGGTCCCAGGTTTGATTCCAGTCAAGGGCATGTACCTTGCTTGCGGGCACATCTCCAGTGTGGGGCGTGCAGGAGGTGGCTGATCGATGTCTCTCATTGATGCTTCTGACTTTCTATCCCTCTCCCTTCCTCCCTGTGAAAAATCAATAAAATATATTTAAATAAATAAATAAATAAGTGTGGCCACTGATATATATATATTTTTTGCAGCTGCTCTGATCAAGAGGTGGACTGTATTTCCCACTGGCCAGGAACTGGCTTGGACATTTGCTTTGACCCGTCGCAGGGACCTGAAGGGACCCTGAGCAAGGTCCGGATCCTGTGCCTCAGAAACCTCGCAGCTTCTGCCTCCCCCTCTTCAATGCCTGGGTGAGACGGCCACGTAAGAAACTAGCCTGACCCACGAGAGGGTAAGAGGCCACGTGGAGGAGAACCAGGCAAGAGCCACGACCAGCTGCTAGACATGTGACTGAAGCCCACATGGACCCGTGGGCCTACCCGCTCTCCCAACGGAACGCCACTGCGTGACAGAGGCCCGGCAAACAAGTGAAAGAACCATCTAGCCCAGCGGCCGGCAAACTCATCGGTCAGCAGAGCCCAATATCAACAGGACGACGACTGAAATGTCTTTGGAGAGCCATTTTTTAAAAGTTAACTTCTTATATTGCCACTTCTTCAAAACAGACTCGCCCAGGCCATGGTATTTGGTGGAAGAGCCACACTCAAGGGGCCAAAGAGCCGCATGTGGCTCGTGAGCCGCAGTTTGCCGACCACGGATCTAGCCAACTCACAGAACCAGGGGGCATAATAAATCATTGTTGTGATAAGCCATCGACCTTTAGGGCGGTTTACTATGCAGTAATTGATTACTGATGCAATTTCCACGGCACAATTTTAAATATAAAAATATGCATGAGAGGACTCTGATACTTGTACACCCATGTTCATAGCAGCATTATTCACAGCTAGAGGCCTGGTGCACGAAATTCATGCACTGTGGGGGGGGTGGTCCCTCAGCCCAGCCTGCCCCCTCTCACATACTGGGAGCCCTCAGGGGATGTCCTACTGATGGCTTAGGCCCATTCCTATGAGGGGTGGGGTGAGCGGGCCTAAGTGCAGTCTGGCCTCCCTTTGTGGGGGCGATGGAGCTGATCAGGAGAAGGCACCAACCTCATCACCCACTGCTGCAGCCACTGCCAGTCACCACCGCCACCAAGGAGGTTTCATCAACACGGACTCCAGTCCCTTCACCATGAAAAAGTGACAACTTTCTTTAGGCATTTTCAAGATGTGTCTTTCATAGGATATGACTTTCCTTCCTTCCTTCCTTCCTTTCTTTCTTCCTTTCTTTCTTTCTTTCTTTCTTTTCCTCACCTGAGGATATGTCTCCACTGACTTTTAGAAAATGTGGAAGAGAAAGGGAGAGACAGAGAGAAACATCAAAGAGAGAGGAACACTTTGATTGGTTGCCTCCTGCGTGAGCCCTGACCTGGGCCAGGCCAGGGAGGAGCCTGTAACCTAGGTACATGCCCTTGAAAAGAACTGAAACCAGACCCTGCGATGGGCAGGCCGAGGCATCATCCACGGAGCCAAACCTGCTAGGGCAGGACATGACATTTCTTAGCCCTCCAGCAGCGGACCTTTGTTCTTTTCTCCAGAAGTGCGGTGGAAAAACCCTGGATCACCTTTTTGGATTCTTATTACCCCAGTTACTAAGGGTAATAACAGTGGCACACAGGGAGCTTAGCCAGTGAGCAGTCAGAAAAGGTGTTTCCTCTGTGTTCACACCCATTGCCAATAGCTTCCCATCCCTGGTTTTGCCCCTGCCCAGGCCTGCCCAGGCCACACTTTCGGCCTGGCCAGCGTACCCCCAGCTCCCTCTGATTGCTGCTCCCCCCCTGCTCAGGCAAAAGCCTCTGGCTGAGTTTTTCGGTCTGCACAGTGTACCCGCAGCTCCCTCTGATCACTGGCTCCGCCCCTGCCCAAGCGAAAGCCTCTGGACCAGTCTTTCAGCCTATGCAGCAGACCTCCAGCCCTCTCCAATCGCCAGCTTCGCCTCTACCCAGGCGAAAGCATCTGGGCAGGGGACCCCAGCTCCCTCCAATCACCAGCTCTGCTCCTGCCCCCTCAGCTCTGATCACACGCTTGGCAATTTCCAGGAGCCCCCTGGCTCAGGCCCTTCACCAGCTGCTCAGGGCCCACGCTGGCCTACCTCAGAGTGACCTGGGTGCTAGGATGGTCCCAGGACCCAGGTGCTGGGAGCCTATGTATGCAAATTAACTGTCATCTTTGATGGATTTGCATACTCACTCTGATTAGCTAGTGGGCATGTATTACTTTTTTTAAAAAATATGTTTTTATATTGATTTTAGAGAGAGGATAAAAGAAGGAGAGAAATAAAAACATCAATGAGAGAGAAACATCAACACGAATTGGCTGTCTCCTGTATGCCCCTACTGAGAATTGAGCCAACAACCCAGCTACCCAGGATTTGAACCAGTGACCTTTTGGTTCATGGGTTGACGCTCAACCACTGAGCAACACCAGCCTGGCTCACTATTCGTGTTTTGTTTTTTTTAAATATATTTTTATTGATTTTTTACAGAGAGAAAGGGAGAAGGATAGAGTTAGAAACATCGATGAGAGAGAGACATTGATCAGCCGCCTCCTGCACAACCCCTACTGGGGATGTACCCGCAACCAAGATACATGCCCTTGACCGGAATCGAACCTGGGACCTTTCAGTCCGCAGGCCGACACTCTATCCACTGAGCCACACCAGTTTTGGCTTTGTTTTTGTTTTTTACTAGTTAATTTAACCAGTCTTACATTGGTAGACATTGGGTTTTAGTTGGTCACTAGAGGCTCAGTGCACGAAATTGTGCACAGGCGGGGTCCCTCAGCCTGGCTGGCAATCGGAGCCAATCAGGGCCTTCTCGCTCAGTTCCAATTGGGGCCGATCCCCAGGGGGAGGGACCTCGGGGAGGCTGGCCAGCCAGCCAGAGGGAGAGACTGCAGGAGGTTGGCTGTGGGAGTGCACTGACTACCAGAGGACAGTTCCTGGATTGAGTGTTTGCCCCTTGATGGTCAGTGCACATCATAGCGACTGGTGGACCAGTTATTCAGTCAACCAATCATAACAGTCGCTGAGGCTTTTATGTATAGATTTTCCCTGATAACCAGTGCTTCAGTTATCAGTTTGTACATCGTTTTTGCATACAGATGCATACATTCCCAGAAGTAGAATTTCTAGGTCATAGGGCATATTAAATTATAATTTTGATAAATGCCACCAAGCTCCCTTCATGATGTTTGTGGTACTTTGCACTCCTACCTGTTATTTTGAGAGAACTTAGTTCTGCGCAGTCTTGCCAAGTTTGGGGAATTTTGCTAATGGGGTAATTAAAATTGTATTCCCATTGTAGTTTTAACTTGTATTTTTCTTATTAAGAGTGAAGAGGAGCATCTTTTCATGGTTTTAGAGTCATCTATGTACTTTCTAGTCTATGTACTGTCATTCCATCAGCTTTGCCTATTTTTCTGTAGGTTACAGGTCTTCCAGATTGATTTCTAGAGGGAGATTAGACCTTTGTGTTATGGTTACAAGTTTTTTTCCCAGGCTGTTTTTGCTTTGACTTTTCTTGTGGAATCTTGCCATGAAGAAATTTTGTAATATATGTTTATATAGTCAGCTTACACTTACACAGCTTCCTGGAATTTGAGTCATCACTAAAAAGACAACCTCATAGCCCTAAATTGTTTGGTTCAATAGACAGAACATCGGCCTGTGGACTGAAAGGTCCCAGGTTTGATTCCGGTCAAGGGCATGTACCTGGGTCACGGGGTGTGCAGGAGGCAGCTGATTGATGTTTCTTTCTCAGCAATGTTTCTCACTCTCTATCCCTCTCCCTTCCTCTCTGTAAGAAATCAATAAAGTATATATATATTTTTTTTAAAAAAGGCAACCTCACTAAAAATATTTTTTTAATATTGGTTTTCTTCTAGTACTTCTGTTTTCCTCAATAGTGCTTCTATAGTTTCAATTTTTACTTTCTTTTTTTGAGGGGATAAATGTTAAAACAAAGGCATGGATCCAACTCTTTCTTTATATCTACCTAGTTGTCTTACCATCATTTATTCATTAGTCTACCTTTTCCATTTTGATTTGAGATTCTTCCATTTTCATCAAATAAATTCATGTATTTTGTTCTATACTGTTCCATCTGTCTCTCAATGTTCTAGTGCTACACGCTTTTAAGTATTATGGGTTTAAAATACATTTTCAGACATATATCTGGTAGCACTAGGCCTTTCCAGTTGTTCTTTTCTCCTCACAGAGTTTTCCTGGCCATTATTATTTATTTTTGCATTTGACTGTTAGGATCAGTTTTTCTATTAAAAATTTTCTGAAAGCTGAAACCGGTTTGGCACAGTGGATAGAGCGTTGGCCTGTGGACTGAAGGGTCCTGGGTTCTATTCCGGTCAAGGGCATGTACCTTGGTTGTGGGCACATCCCCAGAAGGGGGTGTGCAGGAGGCGGCTGATCGATGTCTCTCTCTCATTGATGTTTCTAGCTCTCTATCCTCTCCCTTCCTCTCTGTAAATTCATTGTGTTGATAGGTATGACACCACAGATATAACTGTGCCCTAGTTATTCATCCTTATATTTTCTCCACCTTTTGATTTTATAAATAATTCTTAGATGAACCATTATAGTTGGATCTTTGTGTATAACTGATTATTGCCTATGATAAATTCCTAAAGAATAAAATCATTAGTTAAAAGCTGTGCACTTTTGAAATATCTGACTTTGCCAAAATTCTTATTTACTCCCACAAAGATTTAAAAAAAAATTAGATGTTTTTATAAAGTCTTGCTACTTTCAGAGGCAAAAAGTGATGATCTCACTTTTAATTTTTACTCATTTATTAGTGAAATCCTTTTGTTAAAAAATATGTTAAGACATATGTTAAAAACATATGATGTAAAAAAGTAAATGTTGTTATGCCCCCCCAACTCTCACTCGCTCAGGAATATTTTTTTACATTTAAATTTTTAAGTTTTTTTAAAATATATTTTATTGATTTTTTACAGAAAGGAAGGGAGAGGGATAGAGAGTTAGAAACATCGATGAGAGAGAGACATCCATCAGCCGCCTCCTGCATACCCCCCATAGGGGATGTGCCCGCAACCAGGATACATGCCCTTGACCGGAATCGAACCCAGGGACCTTTTAGTCCGCAGGCCAATGCTCTCTGCACTGAGCCAAACCGGTTTCGGCTAAATTTTTAAGTTTTTTTTTATGCTGTCAAATCTATAGAACTTTTTCTCTGATAATTTTTCCCCATATATTTTGCTTAGAAAGGCCTCCTCTCCACAGAAATCAGAGGGGGAGGGGAGGCAGAGAACAGTGTTTAGAAACCAGCAGGTGGGCTATTGAGGTTGCCTGGGAAAGAGTCCTTGTGGTTTGGACTGGGAGGGTGGCATGAGAGATTTAAAAAAAGGGTAGACCTGCCAAAACCCGTTTGGCTTGGTGGATAGAGCGTCAGCCTGCAGACTGAAAGGTCCCAGGTTCGATTCTGGTCAAGGGCATGCATGTACCTTGGTTGTGGGCATATCCCCAGTGGGGGGTGTGCAGGAGGCGGCTGATCAATGTCTCTCCCTCATCGATGTTTCTAACTCTCTATCCCTCTCCCTTCCTCTCTGTAAAAAATCAATAAAATATTTTTTAAAAAAAGGATAGTTGAATCTATAATTTGGAGGTTACCTTGCTGATGGATTGATGGTGTGGTGGAAAGAAGGTCATGGAAAAAAAGAGAGAAGTAAGTGATGCTTCCTAGACGATAGCATGAGCCACAGGTGGACTGAGGCTGTCTTTTGCACATTCCCGAGCTGAAGACTGTGAAGTCTCTCCAGGGCAGCTGAGGATATTTTGGTGTCAGATACTTTCCCAGAGACTCACGTGTCACTGCCCTGGGGCAGGATCCTTAAACACAGGCCGACACACCCCAGGCCTCGCCAGGGCCGCCCTGGCTCTCTATTCTCTGACCTGACATGTTCGCCTGTGCCTGCCTGCTTCAGGAATGTTCTTCCCACGTTGACAAAGTGTCCTGCGGGGCCGGTCTCGCGCTCTCCTTGCTGGCTTCTGCCCGGGGACTGACGCGGACAAGGGTTTCCCGTCCCCCCAGCTCCCGGGAGCTGGGAAGGGGGGGTTGTCCCGTGGCTGGCAGATCACAAACAAGGGCAGGGAGCTCTCTGCGGTTATCAGATTGTGGCAACGAGGGCCCTCGGGCGGTTTCTGAGGGCGGGCGCTGTGCACCCCGCCGCCACCTTCTATTTCAACACAGGGGTCACCGCAGGAGAGCCGGTGCAGGGGGAGAGCCCGGTGCAGGGGTGTGTGCGGCCTAGAGGAGCTGGTGGGGAACTAGCCGATAAACACACAGTCAGCTGGTGCGCTGTGGGTGTTGGTCTGTGCAGAGACATCCACGCTCAGTGAAGCTTCTAGTCCTCCTCCAGCTCCACTATCAGCTTCTGAGGAAGCCGGCTAACAGCACCCGCCCTCCCTACTACAGGGGAAGACAGAAAAGCCACTACCCTCCAAAGATAGAAAATGATGAACGACAAATACTACATATCTCTCAACAAGGGAATCTAGAAATGAAGTGAATTAAAAATCTGATCAACAGAATAAACCGGTGAATAGAATAGAATCAGGAGCACAGAAAGGGAGTGGACTGATCATTCTCAGGGGAAAGGGGGTAGGGGTATAAGGGAGAGACTGGACAAAAATCAGACACCTATGGATGAGGTCAATGGGAGGGAGGGAAGGGCAGAGGGAAGGGTGGGAGCTGGGTGGAGGGAAGCTATGGAGGGGAAAAAAGAGAAACAAATGTAATAATCTGAATAATAAAGATTTAATTAAAAAAAAAAAAAACAACCAGCCGAGACCGGTTTGGCTCAGTGGATAGAGCGTCGGCCTGCGGACTGAAGGGTCCCAGGTTCGATTCCGGTCGGGGGCATGTACCTTGCTTGCGGGCACATCTCCAGTGTGGGGCGTGCAGGAGGCGGCTGATCTATGTCTCTCTCTCATCGATGTTTCTGATTTTCTATCCCTCTCCCTTCCTCTCTGAAATGTCAATGAAATATATTTAAAAAACAACAACAAAAAAAAACATTACCTTCCACCCCCACCGCTACAATCAGGCTGATGCCCATGGACAGACAATCCTCCCTCTCTGGTTTCCCGCTCAAAGGACACACACAGAGTTGTTTTCCTGCGAGTCACGGTGGCTTGGTGCGGAGCTATGCTGTGTACACGCTCCCCTCTGCACATGCCAACCGGGGAGAAGGTTCGCGGGAGTGAGGAATGTAAGTCTGTGGTCTTGGAACGGCTGTTTCCGGGCAAAACTAATGCTCCTTCCAGGGAAAGGAGCAGTGAGGGTCTCCCCAAAAAAGCACATTCTGAGTCACAGTCCCATGGCGCAACTGAAAGTCACACCTCCGGCACATTAAACGTGTTTGCCACCAAAGGGTATTTTCCCCGGGCAAACAGGAGACGGTTGGATTATGCTGCTCTCGCTTCCTGGAACGTTCTGTGGCTGCCGGGTCTTCAAGGAGACCGTGGGGCAACAGCCCTGGCCTTTGACCAGCCACCTCCTGCCTCCGCAGACTCCCCAGAGAGCAGTGGAGGGGGACAGTCCTGGCAAGGGAGCCCTGTTTATGGCACTGTTTACACAAACCCAGTGCTGAGTTCGTCTGGATGACTTCAAAAGCAAAAAAAAAAAAAAGAGAGAGAGAGACAAAGAAAGACAAACCCCGTGAAAATGGGGGGATACCAAGACCAGGTCAAAGTGGTGAAACTTCAGGCCAAGGCCTTCTTTCCCAGGATTGGGGGTACGGGAAGAGGCTCCTGAGTTTGTCCTGATCACCAAACGTCTTCATGCCCTTTCCCACTTCATTAATTTTTTAAAAATATATTTTATTGATTTTTTTTTTTACAGAGAGGAAGGGAGAGGGATAGAGAGTTAGAAACACAGATGAGAGAGAAACATCGATCAGCTGCCTCCTGCACGCCCCCTACCGGGGATCTGCCCGCAACCAAGGTACATGCCCTTGACCAGAATCGAACCTGGGACCTTTCAGTCTGCAGGCTGATGCTCTATCCACTGAGCCACACGGGTCTCGGCCCACTTCATTAATTTTTAGTCCTCTTTGTGAGTCAACAATGCAAATGCCTCCTCCTTTCTAAATTTTCCTTGACCACAGCCTTCCAAGAAAACGAATAATTCCTTCATTGGTGATCCTCTAGCCCAGCGGTTCTGGAGATCAAACCCCTTTGGAGATCAAACACCACTTTCACAGGGGTCGCCTAAGACCATTGGAAAACACAGATACGATTCATAACAGTTGCAAAATTACAGTTATAAAGTAGTAACAAAAATAATTTTATGGTTGGGGTCACCACAGCATGAGGAGCTGTCTTAAAGGGTCGCGGCCTTAGGAAGGTTGAGAACCACTGCTCTAGCCATGTGTGTGTTTCTCTTTGATCACTTGCCTGGGTCTCCCGGTGATAACCTGTTTTCATGGCCTCTTCCCGGACTCCAAAGGTAGGCTCTGTCTTGCTCCTCTTTTTATTGCCAGCGCCTGGCCCGGTGCCCAGCACTGGAAAGGGTTTGGCATATTGTCTGAAAGCCACGTCTGTTGGCGCTACACACAAGGCACCTGGTGGTACGGGTTATCTCGCACTAATGTCCCCGGCCAGGCGGACAGGTGGGAGTGGTAGGGACTGGTTTGGGGCCTTGTCTCTGAGGAAGGAGCCTTTCCTTTCACAAAGAGGCAGGAACTTGCATGAGCCAGAAGAGACACCTCCTAATTAGCAATAAGATGCTATATATATAGGTTTTCCATCTTCCTGATTGGAAGAGCAAACCAGACCCAGCAAAATGCAAAGAACTTAAAGCTTGAAAGGAATAGTTATCCTTCTGGAAAGTTTTCAGTATTCTTCCAAGAGTTGTCTGATTTTAGAGAACTTATTGTCGATCACGAGTAAGAGGAACTTGAATGCATCATGCTTTTCAATATACTGTACTTATCCCCAATTACTATTTTTTAAACATTTTTTAATTGATCTTAGAGAGAGAAAGGGAGAGAAACATGGATGCGGGAGAGAAATATGGTTGTGAAAAACATCAATCGGTTGCCTCCCGCAACCGGCAGTCCCGCATCCCCTCAGGGGTTCCAGAGTGCAAGAGGGCACTCTGCAAAGTTGTTGCTTGGCAGCTCCTGCATTGAGCATCAACCCCCTGGTGGTCAGTGCGTGTCATAGCTACCAGCCAGTCGGCCAGTCGCTTCGGCTTTTATATATAGAGATCAGAGATGATTTCAGAACTTGCAAGGTTGTATGAGCCAGAAGAGACACCTCCTAATTAGCAACAAGATACTATATAGGTTTTCAATCTTCCTGATTGGAAGAGCAAAACCAGACCCAGCAAAATGAGAAGAACTTAAGGCTTAAAAGGGATCGTTATCCTTCAAAAAGTTTTCAGTATTCATCCGAGAGTTATCTAATTTTAGAGAACTTATTGTCAATGATAATGCATGGCAGAGAAAGAAGTAGAGTTGCAGTATTGTTCCAGAAACTGCAAATTCCTTATCTAAGCCACAGCCCCTAGTTCAAGGGTCCAGGGAGTGCTAGCTTATCTGTGAACAACACCCTTTCATCCACTGTGTGTGCGATATAGGAGGAAATGGTTAGGAGCCCATGGGCTTACAATGTCATTTCTTCTTCTCTCTCTCTCTTTCCCCCCTCTCTACCTGTTCCTTCTCTTCTTCCCTCTTTTGGTACCTGCATTGGGATGTCACATACAGCTGTTTGAAAATCAGTTCAATACAATTTGTATTTAACGGGCATCTTTACACATGTGTTTTTTATCCCAGGGTCTGGAATGCACACTCCTTTTTTTTTTTTCTCCCAGTTTCCTTGTTGCCAGGTGTTTCCTTATCTCTCCCCCACAATTTACCTCCAGGAAAAGAAACAAGTCTCAATATTGCTTGTTTTTATCCCCTGGCTTTATAACGTAGGTGTTCCATACATCTTTCTTAAATGAAAATTCATGAACTAATGCATGAAAAAATAGGTTAATGAGAGGTAAATAGAAACTGTCAACACTATCTGTGATATTCTAATTAAAAATTCTGAAACAAACATGTCAAAGCTTAACGTTTTCTAAGTCCAGGTGCTGGATACATAAGTATGCATTATCTTATTCTCCATACTATTTTCCATGTTTGAAAATCTTTGCAATACTTCAAAGTCAAGATGAGTGATAGAGGTGATAGCAGTATGGAAAAAAAATGTCCTTCAAGGATCTTATCATTTATTTAGGGAATTGTTCTAAGCACACAAGATTACAGAAGTCTGCCAAGACCGATTTGGCTCAGTGGATAGAGCGTTGGCCTGCGGACTGAAAGGTCCCAGGTTCGATTCTGGTCGGGGGCATGTACCTTGCTTGTGGGCACATCCTCAGTAGGGGGCGTGCAGGAGGCGGCTGATGGATGTCTCTCTCTCATCGATGTTTCTGACTTTCTATCCCTCTCCCTCCTCTCTGTAAAAAATCAATAAAAATATATTAAAGAAAAAGATTGCAGAAGTCTCTTGGACTATACATTTTCAGGAATTGACTAGAGAGGTAAAGAAAGCAAAGAACTCTGAAACTAGAAAAGCAAGAGTTGACACTACTTGTCTAGTTTACAGAGTGCCCTAGGAATCAGCAGCTAAGCACTTCGGATATTTTAAATACATATCCGGCCTCTATGAAATATGGTCAGGAAGAGCTGGGTGGGTCAAGGCGGCATGATATGGGCCAGCTACAATTCCTGGGGGTTGGTGGAAAGCTTATAGAAAACCGTGCCTAAACCAGGGATATTAAATATTGTTCCCTAAATAAAATAAATATATTTATATATCTACTACAGATTTATATTTAATGAGTTATATTTTATTCCAGGAAGCCAAAAGCTCAACAAATACCTTGCCATAAATAGTCTTAAAAAATAAGTGCCTTCTAAAAATTGCAAATGAATAAGCTAGGTTTGTAATTGGATATACAGTACTGGGGGGTGCCTACTGTTTTTGCCTGTCAACTTCCGGTCTGCCTTCCTCGGGCTACAGAGCCAATGACTATCGTGTCCGGCCTCTCGAGGGTTGTGTGGTGCACGACGCCAGGAATTCCACTCACA